>APFE030983636.1:71237-144050 GCA_000404065.3 Pinus taeda
AAATAAACTTAAGGCAACTAAGCAGTCAAAGGCAAACTAAAAGCATACACCTATTTCAAGTCCTTTAATTCCGTAAATTGTCAATCATAAGCATAGATCTTGGGAATATATCTAAGCTTTGGAGTGGGATAGGTTCTTGTAAGTTGATAAGAAGCCTTTAGTGCCCCATTTCAGATAAGAGGGGTAGTGTTGTTACCTATCGCTATCCTCGAAAACCTGGAGCCATGGGAGGATTGTGTGAATCATTCTCCCCTAGACGTGTGATGATGACTATCGGATGCCTACTAGGTAATTAGGAAAATATAGTTGATGTTGTCACCCTTGAAGTTTATGAATGTTTAGATCAGTATTCTTGATGCCATAACATATTTTAGTAGAGGATGGATAGGATGGGAGCAGAAGAGATTGGAAGGATAGGATGATTTTAGAATATATTGGGAGCTGAGTTGAGGCAGGGTTTGACTATTAAAATTATAGCCAATAAATGTTCAAAATACAAATTTTAAGTGTCCTCAAAATTATGAATGAAAATTCAATCACAGAACAAAATCCTTACATGATTATATTGTGAAAAATTGCTGGCCCAATTCCTACTACAAAAAACATGATGATATTTCTCCTATTTGTTAGATTACTTTGAACAAATTACTTGCAATTTTCCATGACAAATATCGAAATACATACACTGCAGCCTACAAAAAATAAAATAATGTGGAAGCTAAATACTGCACTGGGGAGAAGTAAACACACACAATTACATTGTTGTTTTTGGATGAACGTCCATGGAAAAACCTAATGTGGGAAAATCGGTGCAGTAGCTTAGGGTTTTATTATTATGTAGTAGTAGTCTGAGTACAAATCATTGGATGCCCAAACTGGCTATCCAATACAGAGAATAAAATGGCAAATAGGTAGTGAGAAAAATCTCACGCTGTCACTAGTGATTCGAATCTGATCCGTGCTCTGGATGGCTAGACCCATGCTACCTTTGCGTAGCCTCTGCATCACCCTACGTAGATTTGCTTCATAGCCTCTAGGCGTTGTGTCACCTCCTTCCCTGATCTTCTGCTAGCTAGAAACTCAGCCCTTTGGCCCTCCAGTCTCACACCCCAACTTCTGGCATTAGATCTCGATTAATCCTCAATAGAATTTTGGACTCCCTCTGAAGCATTGCACTGCCTCCACGTGGCATTGTGCTACCCCTCTGGACCTCTCTCTACTTTCTCTACCTTGCACTCCATAGAACTTGAAAATCTCCTCTAGCCTACTATCTCGGCCCCTCTCTCACTGCTTCAATTTTACTGAATCAGCTCTGGAAACTCACAGCTACTACTCTAGAAATCTACTTCCCAACAAAATTGAATTGCACAAGTGTGTTCTTCAAGTGCCCATCGAACTCATTATAATCTCTCGTTGGAGCACCATCAACCAAGATTAAACATAATCAATGACTAAGATTAACTGGGAGTTGATCCTTGTCTTTTTCTAGAAGATTTGCTCCAGATTTAATTAATACCCTTTAATTAACCATATTTTCTAAGTTTAGACTCAGGGAACCATTTAGAAAAGTTAATTATTTTAATTAAACCATCTTTGGGTGGACTTTTCCCAAAGGATTTCTGTGTCTTAGCCTCTCCACAAAATCTTGAGGCTAGAGCACATCTGATGCTACAGAAATCAACACTCCCTCTTAGCGAGGAATGTGCTCTAGTGCTGCAACACACTGAAGCATCACTCTGTCTTTGCACCATCTCCAGCTGCGTTGTTGATGCCTGGCTTCACTGCCCAACAACTACTGCACAATTATGGTTTCTACATTCGTGCTACTGCTAGCTCTGTTGAACTGCTGCCAACACTGCATCTCCACTACAACTCTCCCTAACTATTGTTTCTACAACTCCAACAACTGCAACAGAAAAGCATCCAAAATACTAAACCAACTATGTTCAGTATGATGCATCTGTTGTCTGAGTTTTGAAAACTACTAGTCTTTGTGCTACCACTAAAGCCTCTACGCTGTTGTTGACTTTGCTCTATGCTGACTGCACTACTGCCAACTCTTCTCTGCGTTGTTCAAACTCCAACCACCATTAGCTACTGCATCTATCACATTGGCACCTGACCGCACCAACTATCACTAATCTATGATGCTATTGCTAACTATGGGCTCTCATAGCAAGGTCTTGATCCAAGAGGGGGACTCCTCAACGATCATGCCCATCCCATAGTTCTCTGGGGCTACAACTCTAGATCACCCCACCTTACCCCTAGAGGTAACTCTATGATCATGGCAAACGCTTCCTCCAGTATGGAGGACAACCTATCGATATCAACAGATGCAGCCTGTTGATCTTGATTCTCCTCCTTGTCCTTCTTTCTAAGAGGACATTGAGCGTTGTAGTGGCCAAGCTCTCCACACCTAAAGCATTTGATTTTTCAAATGTCCTTCTTTCTTTTGCATTGCTCTTGTTTCCCCTTAGATGTGAGGGCCACGTCGTCCTCCTCCTTTGATTGCTTCGTTCCACTGTTGTTGCTACCATTGATGGTGGCCTTCACTAGATTTCACCTCATCTCCTCTCGCTTCAGATTAGCCCACACACGTTCCCAATCTGGCAATTTTTCTTTGCTTAGGATACTCTGGGCAAAAGCTTGCCATTCTTCAGAAACATTGTTTAGCTAATCGTACAACTCTATAGGCTGGGGCATTGACCCTAATGAAGCCAGCTCTTCCCGAACATCCTGAGGCCTAGTAAGGAAGGGGTCTACATGCTCCCCTTTCTACATCCTCGTGCATCTCAGCTTCTCCTCAAGATACATATTCCACTGCTCAAAAGATTCTTTGTACAATGTAGCTAGTGACTCCCACATCTCTCGGGCAATATCTTTCCCAGCTATGTAGGATACCACATGATCTCAAACCCGATCGAGAATAAACCTCTTAGCTCTCGCCATATCCTTCTTGTACTTCTTAAGCGGGTCTACATCAGTGGGTACATCTACCACACTATCGACACAAGTTTTGAGATCATACTCATCTAGAAGGTAGGAAATCCTAGCGTTCCAGATCACATAGTTGGAGGCTCTTTCCAACTGATCTTGATCTCTCAATCCAGCTGATGCCATCTCTACAAAAAAGTCAAATTTCTTCCTCTTCTCCTCTATGCAAATGCTGCCCAACTATTCGGACTCCCTTCCGGAGGGAGAAATCCCACACACACCTACTGCTGCTCTGCTAAAATAATTTTAACTTCTTGGCTAGAAGTCCTCTAAGGAAGGAATTCCCTCAATGTGCTCTTCTCTCCTTATGACGTTATTTTGCCAGCAACTACTGCAAAATGACTACATCCCAGTTGAAGATCTACTCTGCAAGGAAACTATTGCTATTCCCTCTGCCTCTGGTACTCTTTGATTTGGGAAATTTTATTCTCTATCGACTCACTCATAGAAAAAATTCGCCTGAAAAATTGACCCTTCTAGCCAAGGAAATGAATTTCCTCTGAGGGATTTGATTTTCTACCTATGCAGAAATTTGAACTACCTCCTTCCTGCGTTGATCTCTCCGACTTACGATCTGTGCTCTGGTACCATGTGAAAATTCGGTGACCCGATTCTTACTACAACAAACTGATGATATTTTTCCTATTTGTTAAATTACTTTGAACAAATTACTTGCAGTTTTCGATGGCAAATATCGAAATGCATACACTGCAGCCTACACAAAATAAAATATTGCATAAATTAAACACTATACTGGAGATAAATAAACACAGACACAATTACACTGTTTTTTTTGGACAAATGTCCCGAAAAACCCAACGTGCGAAAATCGGTGTAGCAGCTGAGGGTTTTATTATTATGCAGTAGTAATATGGGTACAAATCATTGGATGCCCACACTGGCTATCCGATATAAAGAAGAAACTGGCAAAGAGGCAGTGAGAAAAATCTCACACTATCACCGGTGATCTGAATTTGATCAGGGCTCTGGATGGCTAGCCCCATGCTACCTTTGCACAGCCTCTACGTCACCTTATACAAATCTACGTCACAGCCTATAGGCACTGCGTCACGTCCTCCTTTGATATTCTGCTGGCTGGAAACTTGAACCTTTGGCCCTCCATTATCACACCTCGACTTCTGGCACTAGATATGGACTACTCCCCGGGAGAATTTCGGACTCCCTCTAAAGCATTGTGTTGCCTTTGCATGGAACTACGCTACCTCTATGAACATCTCTCTACCTTCTCCAGCGTGCACTCCTCAGAACTAGAAAATATCCTCTGGTCTACTATCCTTGACCCTCTCTAACTATTTCAATTTTATTGAATCACCTCCAACAACTCACAGATGCTACTATGGAAATCAACTTCCCAGCAAAATCAAACTGCACAAGTGTGTTCTCTAAATACCTATCGAACTCATCTTTATAATCTCTCGTTGGAGAACCAATGGCCAAGATTAAAACATAATCAATGGCTAAGATTAACTGGGGGTTGATCATCATCTTCTTTTGGAAGATTCACCAGATTTAATTAATCCCCTTTAATTAATTAGATTTCCTAAGTTTAGACTTAGGGAACTATTTAAAAAAGTTAATTATTTTAATTAAACCATCTCTAGGTGGAATTTTCCCAAATGATTTATGGGTCTTGGAGAATGCATGTGTCTTAGCCTCTCTACAAAATCTTGAGGTTAGAGCACATTTGATGCTACAGAAATCAACATATACTCAACTCTAACGTAATTATCGATATACTATATAAACTCTTAACTTTGGGACGAAGTTTTCTGAAGGAGGGGTATATGTAACAACCCATATCGATTCACGAGTAGCATAGAAATATTAGCATGCATATGATAGCTACATTTGCATGCATCACATATATCGTACTAGTATACATATTCGCTGATATTGAAAAATGTCTATGTAAAGAGTAATGAATTAATTATTGAAGTATTAAGTAAATACCTAACTCAAAATACATAACATTTTTATATTAACTAAAAGAATTATACATTTTATTTGACAATATATATATTTATATATATATATATATATTTATATAAAATTCTTAAATAAAATATATGAACTAAACTAGTCAATAAAACCTCTCTCTTAAAAGTAAAAAAATTAATTCAATTTAATTAACCGAATAATGTTATTAAAATGAAAGATGATCGCCACTAAAGATCATTTAGGTTCCAAGTAATAGGATAGGTGCAGGGAAGACAGATGGGCAGCAAATGTTAAGATGGTGGAAGGAGGGGGAGACGGTGGGGTTTTGGAGATATAAGAAGAAGCGAGGGAGTGTAGAAAGGGGAGTTTTTTTTGGGAGAAATAGACAAGGAATTTTCAACAGAGAGTTGCAAACAAATTGAGGACTAAGCCTTGATTGTTCTTGAATATTTTGGGCATTGGGGCCAAGGTGCTTCAATTTTAAGTATTTTGGTGTTGGGTACCGAGATTGTGCCCATTTTGGTAGAGAGGAATTGGTTAATTTGGTAACAGAAGAAAATTTGGTACTACAACAAATCAGGATCGACGTCGAACATGGAAGCCAGGTATGTATCTGTGAATTAAATTGATAAATTCCTGTCTAAATTACCAGTGTTAAATTCTGGTAGAATTTATAGATTTAATTTTTGGTTAGGGCATTAAACCACTCCTTTGAGATAGTGTTCAATGCTAACCTTACAAGCTTTGATTTTTGAGGCATCTCACAAATGACTGCAAGTTGATCATAGAATTCCTGAATCTTGGTGAGGAAGGGATCTACGCCTTCACTCTTCTACATCCTGATTTTTCTTAGCATCTACAAGAACATCTTTCATTGCTCAGAAGAATTATGATATAGTTGATCAAGAGCACCCCATATTTCCTTGGCAGCATTCTTGTCAAATATATGCGAGAATATATGGTATCAGACACCATTTACGATCATCCGCTTCTCCTTTTCCATCTTTTTCCTGTACTCTCAGAGCCAATATGCATCTGTAGGTACTGCCACCACATTTTCTACATAGGTCTTCATACCAAATCCATCTAGTAGGAAGGCCATTCTAGCCTTCTAGATGACAATGTTTAGAGGTTCCATCCAACCTATCTTGAGCTCTAAGCTCATATCTGGTCATCTCTGAATGTGAACGAAAAATATCTCTATTCCCTTTGCTCGACTACTGAATCTGCTACACGTACTCCCTTATGAAGTGAGAAATTTTTCTTGCAATTACTGCCAATTACAACTGAAAAATTGGATTTATATGCTAGAAACCCTCTTAGAGAAATTCTCTCTGTGTGTACACTTCCTCTTCCACACGACATTGATTTGCTACTGCAAATTGCTCCAAAAATACTCCTACGTCCAAAAAAGGAATTTTCTTAGCGAAAATTATTGATTTGTTTCCCTCTCTCCCTGTTGGAGTCACTCGAACTAGCAAGCCAAATTTTTCTTCTAACCTGCATTGAAAAATTGGTTTGCCAACAATTCATATTGTCTAGCTTAGGCTCTGCACAACCTCCAAAAATCATCCTATTGCTTCCTCTGAAGAGTGAATTTCCTTCTTCGCTTTTGAGCTACCCCCTTTGATCAAAATCATGCTGATACCATGTGAAAATTTCACTACTACAATTTCTATTGCAACAACTGGAATTAATTCTTCTAACTGTTAATTAATTAAGTTGTTTATTGCTATGGAAACAATGAATCAATCACATTGCAATATTCACAAATAAAAATATCGTGGAAGATAAACTAGAATCTGAGAAAATATTGGTACACACACACAATTAAGACACGATTATTTTTGGACAAAAGTCCCCAGAAAATCCCAACTTGGGAAAATCAGTGCAGTAGATGAGGGTTTTTATTATTAAATAACAGTGAGAAATTCTGAGTAAAATAAATATCGCCAAACTGGCGAATCTATCCAAGAGAAATATGGGCAAAAAAGTATCTCAGGGAAATTATCCTCTCTTCGAGCAATCCTAAAATTGTCTGACCTCTAAAAGGCTAGCCATCCAAGTGATTTTTGTTTACCATGCATTAGCCTAGTGCGCACTGCCTTAATCAACTATCATTCTAACTATTCTATTTTTTGCTGAATAGGAAAATGCTTTTTTGACCCTCTGGAAAACTTGCTTAGCCTCTGGAACTGAAAATGTCTTCCTCCTTAGCTAAATTGAGCTTCTCTTTTTAGGCTCTACACTACCTCTATGCGACCTCTTGTAGAAAATCTCGGCCTCCTCTTTTTGACTCTCTAGAACTAGAAAAAATCCTCCAAACTCACTGTCACTACACTCTTTGTCTTTGCTTCCCTTCTTTGGCTCGAACTCTTCCAACAACTGTTGCTTCTCTCTAGAGAAATCAAACTTCCAAGGAAATCGATCTCATGTGTGTGTCGTCCAACTACCCATCGACCTCCTCTTATAATCTCCAGTTGGGACTCCAATGACCAAGATTAAAACATAATCAATGGTTGAGATTATTTCTAAAGTGTGAGTTTCTAGATGATTCACACCTTTCTCAATTAATATTGATTAATTAACCACTTTTCGTAATTTTAGACTTAGAAAATATTTAAAAATAAGATAATCTAATTGGGACACTTTTAGGTGGAATTTTGAGTAACGATTTCTAGGTTATGGAGAACTTCTATGCTTTAGCCTCTCCACAAAGCTTTGAGACTAGAACACCTTCGATTCTACAAAACTAACACTCCTGGGAGTTTGAGGTATTTTTTTTGAGCTATATGAACACATGGTGAGTGGTTCACCTTCCCCTATGGAGTAAATACCTCAGCATGTGAGCATAGGGTGATTGGTTCACCTTCCTATATGGAGTACATTATATGAGCACAGGGTGAGTGGTTCACCTTCCCCTCTGGAAAACTCAACATACATCCTACCCTTTTAGTCTGCGACTCTTGGGAATTACCTCTCATTTGGCGAAGGAGTTGGGAAAGGTGGTTAAGGTTAATTAGTACTACCAATGGATGCGACGAGTACTATTGTATTCCCTATGACTAGGATGTATGATGTTTAACAACTTGATCACTAAGGATCAAACTTGATAGGGGTTCTATGCCTGGACATAAGGACTTTCCTCTGTCATTTTGGCAAGAGTGGAAGGGTCTTGTGACCCACCCTCTTTTAATATTTTCTTATGGACTATGATATCAATTTCCAGCAAAGAGGAGGCAAGTTGTAGATATGGCACATGATGGGCACAATGGCATAGCAATGGATGAATGTTGACAAGGGGAATCCCTCCCTAGTTGGAAGGGAGTGTTAAAGAGTGCAACTTGGGGCTAATTCCCCCTTCCTAGAAGCATGTTATGAATAATATACATATCAAAATAATATAAATAACTATAAACAATAACAATCATAAATAATTAATAATTAACTAATAAGTATTGTTGAAGAGTCATGTCTCTAAGGACATGGCCATTTGTGAATGGGTACCTACCTAGATATATAATTTGGACTTTCAGTTGTAATCAAATAATCCTATGTATTGTTGATGTTCTATCTGCAATCACTATCAATAATGATAAGACATTGAAGTAATTGTTGCAAGCAGAGAACGTACCATAAATTAACATGTAGTCCTACATATTAAACTATTTTGTTAATGACCCACTAATTTTTTTTATTATTATGAATAATTTTAAACATCGCATATTAATTTTATATTAAGAATTGAATAAAATATACATTTCCTTCTTATTATTCTTGTTAGGAACTACTTGATGTTTTAACTTTGAATTAATTTTTTCTTTGGAAATTGGATATTCTATTATTTACAACATGATTTTTTTTAAATTAAATTATATATATATATTATATAATATATATATAAGAGAGAGAGAGAGAGAGAGAGAGAGAGCTGATATCCACATAAGTTAACATAAAATTTCAAATGGTTTATTCAAAATCATGCATTGAAATATTTTTTTAAGTACAAGGTTTAAAAATCTTACATCTTTTTTTCACTTCTATTACTTTGTCTCTTTTTAAAGTTGATATGAAATTATATTATTTCCTTTGACAAGAAATATTTTACTTAAGATTGAGAATGAGTGAAATATTTTTACCATATTGGGTTGTAATATCAACACCAAATCAAGTGACCATAGTGAGGTTGGGATAATTTATTGATGTTTTATAATGACTTTAATTGAAAATAACTAAACAAACATATTCATTTTTCTTTTTTGTTATAGCCGGCATTTCTTTTCTTTTTAGAAAACATTTTATTTTTATTTGAAGAGGAATACATGTCAAATCCTTGTTGAGCACAGATGGAATCACACACCGCCCTCATACTAGGCTGCCTCTCGGTGCAATGATGTGATATATGATTAAAATAACATGGTGCAATGATGTGATAGATTATTAAAATAACATGTGACATTGTGTATAAGCATCCATTGCATGGTCACATAATTGAATAGATATGCATTTAGATATATGACCATTCGTTATTTAATGTTGCTTATAATTATTATTATTTTATCTATTTCAAATAGATGTCATATTCTCCCCAGAAAAACTTGGGAGACAAATAGGATATAGGGGAATTTCCTCCTCAAAGAACTTTTCACCAGAAAGTTTGAATTTCTCACTTGCTGAGTAGTTGATTAGTGTTGAGCAGTGATTAGAGGAGTCAGTTCGACAATTGGGTGAGATGGAATCCCATGGGCTCAGAGATCAAGACAGGTTGGAAGGTGCTTCCAACTATGTCATTTGGAAAACCATAATCTTAACTGTTTTGGAGGAGTACGATCTCGAAGCCTATGTCAAAAGTGTTGAGGTTGTTCCTGCTGACAACGATCAAAAGAAGAAGTAGAAGGCCGAGTAGGGAAAGGCAAAGAGGCTCATTCTTGATGGAGTTCGAGATCATGTGGTCTCACATTTGCAAGGCAAGGATACAACCTAAGAGATGTGGGAAGCCTTGTCTTCTTTGTATGAAGGCTCTCTCGAATATTGGAAGATGTACCTAGAACAAAAGCTGCAGCGAACATTGATGCAGAAGGGAGAAGAAGTCAACTCCTATCTTCAACGTCTTTAGGACACTAGAGACCAACTTACTGCAGTAGGGTCCACTCCTCATCCAACTGCAATGGTGAGGATAGCCCTGAATAGAGTCTCTGATGAATGGCAAGTATTCATCCAAAGCATACTGGGTAGGGAAAAAAACCTTCATGGGAGGAGATGTGGGCATCTCTTCAACAGAAAGAATTAAGGAGAGACCTAGTAAAGGTCAACCTCAATGGCAGCAGTGGGAGTGGAATGAAGGCCAAGGAGGAGGAGAATGCAGCGTTGATTTGTGGTAGCATTGGATGCACTCTAGCCATGAAAATTGGTGGAGGCTAAGGCACATAAGATCTCCAAGACCCATAAATATATTGAAGTTTCTAAGTTTACTTAGTTTAGAAACCCTTCATGCACTTTTTCTGATTTATTCTTACCTTCTTGTTATTTTTCTTTGACAAGTTATTTAAAAAGTAAATACTAAAAATAAACACCAGTGCATGCTCAACATATCACAGATCAACAACTACAAGAAACAAGAACAAACACACCACATGACACCATCATTTTTGGACTAATGTCCCCGGAAAAAACTAATGCGGGAAAACCGGTGTAGCCATCTGAGGGTTTTCTTATTAAGAAATATCATAGTACAATCCAGGTGCCATAACCGGCCTACCCAACAAAGAATTTCCTTAGCACCTATGCCTCACAATTTGAGAGAAATCTCTTGGATGAAAACCCTTCCAGTAGCTCCTCAGCATAAAACTACTCTTGCAACCCCAATGTCTGCCCAATATGGATTGTGTCTGCCCCTCTCTATCTCACGCTAGCCCTACGTCATCATTTCTTGGCCTGAATCAGCCCTAGGATGCCCTGTGTCAGCTCTGGGAGCCTCTGTGTCTGCTACGCTGGCACCTCTAGTGCTCTGTGTAGCACTTAGCTACCTCTGCGTGGCCCTGCGTGAGCCTTTCTTGGCTCTGCGTCACCCTCCTTGGCTGCTGCACTGCTCTCCCGACACAATCTCTGCCTTCTTTGTTCCTCTATACTCAATTCCCCTCAGTTTCTCTCCCTATCACTGATTCTATCTCTCTTAGCAAACCCCACTCTAGATAATAGAATGACTGATCGTCTGGTGTACTCTCCAAGTGACCCTCAAGCCTCCTCTTATACTTTTCCTGTTGACAACTCAATGGCTGAGATTAAGTCCCTAATCAATGGCTAAGATTAGATCTAGCTTGATCCATGTCTTTTGGACCACTCTATCATAGATTCATATTAATACACATTAATATTTTATTTTCCCTAAGTTTAGACTTAGGGACTCCATTAAAAATATTAATTATTTTAAAATCTCTTGATCTATTTAGAATCTGCCCAAACCCTTTCTGGGTATTGGAGATCTCATATGCCCCAATCTCTCCACCAAATTTCATGGCTAGAGCCCATCCAATGCTACCCCAAATCAACACTCCTTCTTAGCGAGCACTATGCTCTAGTAATACTCCTCACTAAGCATCACTCTGATCATTCGGCATCAGTCTCTGTGTTGATGCTAGGCCTGCTTCCCAACATCCTTTGCACTGTTGTATCTTGTACTACCGCCCATAGCTCCACCACTGCAATTGTTGCATATACATGATAGCTCTGTCTACATCTGTGCTGCTACCCATGGCCCTGCCACTGCCACTATTGTGTCTGCACTACATCTCCTCTCATCATGCTACATCATGTTGCCCATAGCACTACCACTGCTAACTGTTGCACTGCAACTCAGTTACTGAGAAGTAAGTAACTGATCTCCCAACTAACCTCCCTATTGGGCTAGAAACACTAACTGATACTGAAGCTCCCTCTGCCGTTGACAAGTGCTCCTTCTCTCTGACCTCTGGGCTACTGCAACAACCCCCTACATCTTGCACTGTTGCACACTTCTCTGTGCCTTCCTACACTGGTGCAAGACTCTTGTGCCTCTCACACTGTTGCAGCCTGCTAGCTCTATGTTGTCTTGAGACTCTTGTACTGTACTCCCTCTACCGCTCCATCCGCATCCGTCTCTACCCACTCATCCAGTCTTTCTACTCCTCGTTGGGGCTCCCATAGAAAATTCTAATCCAAGAGGCTGGGTACCTCAAGGATTTTACCCTTCATCACCTGTAGTCCACCTGACTACAGCTCGATGTCTCCCCACTTCTGCTCAAGTGGTGCATGTGCACTCATGGCACAATCATCATCTGTCAAAACTTCCTTCTCTGCCTGTGCTGGCATTGCCTTAGTCTTCGAAGACTCTCCCTTACTCTTCTTCCTTGGGCACTGGGTCACATAATGACCCATATTCCCATAGTGGAAGCACTTGATCTTGGAGAGATATTTCTTCTTCTGCTTCTCCTACTTTCCCTCAGATGCTAGGGCCACATCCTCCTCCTCCTGCTTGACCTTGATCCCTTTGCTGCTGCTACCTTTCTTTGACTGACATCTAATCTCTTCCAGGCGAAGAGCTGCCCACATCTCATCCCAAGGTAGGAGAGTCCCTCTACCTAGGATGCTCTGGAAAAACACTTCCCACTCTTCTGAGATAGCATTCAAGGCTATCCTCACCATAAGCTTCTGATCTGGTGTCGCTCCTATAGAAGTCAACTGATCTCAGATCTCATTCAGTCCTCCAAGGAAGGAGTCAATCGATTGACCTTTCCTCATCTAATATGACCTCATCTAGTTCTCGAGTAGCATTCTTCTCTGCATAGAAGTATGTTGGTACAGGTTCTTGAGAGCCTCCCACATCTCAATTGTCATTTCCTTCTCCGCTATATGTGGTACCACATGATCCTTGACATCGTCAAAGATAATGCACTTGGCCCTCGCCATCGCCTCCTCGTACTTATCGTTATCATTGGGGTCGACTGGGATAGCTATAACCTTCAAGGTGAAGTTCTTGACACGATTCCTATCAAGCACTGATAAGATTTTGGCCTTCAAGACTGTGAAGTTCGATGCTCTGTCCAGTCTATCCTGGTCTCTTACCCCGTGTAATGCCATGATGCTCCTCTACTTCCCTCCTAGAAGTTCTCTATTCGGCTCCTCTCAGTCTCTACCTCCTATCTGGATGTTTCCTTCTAGACTCCCTCTGAGTCGTGATTTCCCTCCTGGAAATCCTTTTGCCGCTTGTCAAGATGCCCCCTACTTTGATCCTCTTGTGCAACTGCACTGCTGATCCAGGTTCCTTGGCTAAAACCCTTGGTAATAACTCCTCTAGACCTACTTTGTAAGGTATTATTCTAACTACAGTACCTCACCAACTCCACTCTGCAATATTCCCTCAACCTTCTAGACCCCAGCAACTACCTCTCTGTGAATTGCGTCAACCCCTTTTCCTGACGCTAAATTTGCGTCACCCTAGATGGATCTGTTTCAGCTTTGGGATGCCTTGCATCAGCCCGCTCGCCCTCTGCGTCAGCAGCAATGGCCTCTCTGGGGCTCTATGTAGATCTCAACTTCTTCTATGTGGCTTTGATTGACTCTGCATCACACTTCTTGGCTTCTGCGCTGCTAGAAACAACTTTTGTCACCTCGGGACAACTGTTTTCTGCTACTATTGCTTCGTTCGACTGATGTCTTTTAGTCCTCCTATGATCTGCAACCTCGCTTTAATACCATGTTGAAGTTTCTAAGTTTACTTAGTTTAGAAACCCTTCATGCACTTTTTCTGATTTATTCCCACCTACTTGTTATTTTTCTTTAACAAGTTATTTACAAAGTAAATACTGAAAATAAACACCAATGCATGCTCAACATATTATAGATCAGCAACTAAAAGAAAGAAGAACAAACACACCACATGACACCATTATTTTTGGACCAATGTCCTTGGAAAAACCTAATGCGAGAAAACCGATGCAGCTATTTGAGGGTTTTCTTATTAAGCAATATTAAAGTACAATCTAGGTGCCATAATTAGCCTACCCAACAAAGAATTTCCTTAGTATCTATACCTCACAGTTTGAGAGAAATCTCCTTGGTGAAACCCCAGAAAACCCTTCCGACAGCTTCTTAGTGCTAAACTGCTTATGCAACCCCAATGTTTGCCCAATTTGGACTATGTCAACCCCTCTCTGTCTCATGCTGGCACTGCATCAACCTTTCTTGGCATGTATCAGCTCCAGGAGGCCCTATGTCAGCTCTGGAAGCCTCTGCATCTGCTACGCTGGCCCCTCTGGTGCTCTGCGTAGCACTTGGCTGCCTCTGCATGGCCTTGTGTGAGCCTTTGTTGGCTCTGCGTCAGCCTCCTTGGTAGCTGTGATGCTCTCCAAGCACAATATTTTCCTTCTCTACTCCTCTGTACTAAATTCCCCTCAGCAGCTCTCCCGATCACTGATTCTATGTCTCTTAGCAAACCCCATTCTAGAGAATAGAATGACTGATCATCTGGTGTACTCTCCAAGTGACCGTCAAGCCTCCTCTTATACTTTTCTTGTTGACATCTCAACGGCCGAGATTAAGTCCCTAGTCAATGGCTAAGATTATATCTGGCTTGATCCATGTCTTTTGGACCACTCTAATACAGATTCATATTAATACACATTAATATTTTATTTTCTCTAAGTTTAGACTTAGGGACTCCATTAAAAGTATTAATTATTTTAATATCTCATGGTCTATTTAGAATCTTCCCAAACCCTTTCTGGGTATTGGAGATATCTCTGTCCCAACCTGTCCACCAAATTTTGTGACTAGAGCACATCTGATGCTACCCCAAATCAACAAAATCATTTGAGGAAATTCCACCGGGTTGGAGAGATATTAAAATAATTAATATTTTTAATGGGGTTCCTAAGTCTAAACATAGGAAAATTAAAATATCAATAGGTATTAATATAAAAATGGGTGAGAATATTCTAAATGACATGGATCAAGCCAAATCTAAACTTAGCCATTGATTAGGGACTTAATCTCAATGTTGAAGAATCAATAGGAAAAGTATAAGAGGAGGCTTGAGGGTCAGTTGGACATACACTAAGTTGATCAATCAATTCGATTTTCTGGGCAGGGTTAGCTGAGAAATCGAGTTAGTGATCTATTACAGCGAGTGGCAGTTTGGCAGGAGGTTAGCAATACATATCAAAGAGACAAAGAGAGTGTCGGAGAGATAGTGCAGAGGAATTCTGGGCTAACGTAGAGCCAACCAAAGATGACGCAGAGGTTTGGAGGGCCAACGCTAAGGACACAGGAGGTCGAGAAACTGACGCCGACAGACGTAGAGGCTAGCAAAGTTGACACTGGGCAGAAGGAGTTGTGTTATAGTGTTTTCATGGGGCAAACTAAGAGCTAAGAGGCAGATGTGGAGCCGTAGAGGGTGACACAGTTCCAGAAGGAAGCTTGGAGCAGATTTCGCTTTCCAGTTAAGGAACGATCGAAGTCACTGTGGGGCACATCATCCAATTGCTGATCAGCTAGAATATTTGTCTCCGAAGCAAGGTACTTCTACCAAGGAAAATCTCTGAAGGGTGAGTCATTTCTGGCACACTAGTTGTATTCAAAAAACTGCATAATAATAAAACCCTCATATTTGCTACACTGATTTTCCCACATTGGGTTTTTCCGGGGATGATTATCCAAAAACAATGGTGTCCCTTGTGTTGTCTCAGTTATTTTAGTTGTTGATTTGTATATTTGTGAAGGTTTCATTTATGTTTATGTTAGTATTTATATTAAGAAATAACTTGTTAATGAAAAGAACAAGTAGGAGATAATAAACCAGATAATGCAGTAGGGATTTCTGATGTGCCAAACTTAGAAATTTCCACATGTTATTAGAGGGATTGCAGATTGTTTGGTCAATTTAGAGTCCTAAATTGCTCTACATAAATTATCAATCCGGGTATCGTAAACTGATGAAGTGTAGTGCACTGTTTGTGCTAGCTAACCCTTCTTATTTCGTTGTTTTTATGTTTTATGTTGTTTTGGGGGGTTTTTGGTCTTTTAATTCCTAATGATTTACAATTTAAATTATGAGAACTAAATCTAACTTTCATAAAGACTACTCAAAATCTAAAAATGAAAACAAAGCGAAGAAAGAAATGAAAACAAAGCTAAGAAATATATGGAAACAAAGCTAAGCAAGAAATGAAAACAGAGTTTCTATTCCCATTTTACCATTATTTCCAAATCATGAATTAAACTGAAAGCGATATTTGCAATTGATGTCTAACTAATTACAGAAATAAAACTAAATGAAATACTTGGTTACTTTGCCTCTCAATTTTGGGAGAAAGTCTCCTTGGGATGACATTTGAGTAATTTTGTACTTCATTAACCTAAGAGAAAGCAAATACAAAGATACAGAAATAACTCAATGCATAGATGAAATGTTCAACCACTTAGTTAAGGATGAATTATCAACTTGAAGGGTTTTCCATAAACATTCGTTAACACCATGAGTCAGTAAACTAAAAATGAAATGGCAAAGACAGTAAATGACACTGATTAGTTTAATTGAGAATTTAAACTAGCAAAATAGTAAATGAAGTAAAATATCCAACTGTGTATGCTTATCATTCTTTGATCCTACTCTCATCCTAAAATAAGGTTAGTTTTGAAGAAACAAGATTACACCATTGAGTTATATCTTCTAAACTACTGATAAAAACTAAAAGAGATCAAGCAAATGGAAACTGCTTCTAAATTATAAACATTGTTAAGAAGAAAATGATGGAAATTGCATTATAAACATTGTTAGTAAGAAAATGATTATAAACATTGTTTTAGAAAGAAAATGATGAATTTACAGTTAACAAGAATAAGAAAAATAAAATGAAATGAAACCTTCTTCAGTGCAGGGGCTCTTTGTAACTGATTAGGCTACGCTTGCTCAATCAAATCCAAGAAAACTCCTTCAGATGTTCATAAAAACATGCAGTCTTCTCATATTAAAATAGGGACACAAAATGCCCAGAAATTACAGAGTCTAGAACTTTGATTTCACAATAAAACTATTACTATTACTAATCCTTTCTTCGGTCCTTTCAACAGGTATTTATAAGAAAAATCATATAACTGTTTGTGGAGAAAAGCATGCTACAGCTAAACACGTAGAAGACAAATATGCAGAATTTCTTCTTGGCTGCTGGAGGCATAAATCCAAGACATGGTGGCTATTGGATTCGTTTGTACAAGTGGCTGTTGGAGTCCATAGGTACAGGTAACTCACCTAGGTAGTTGCTCCGGATAACACTTCCCATCACTGTGAAATGCATTAATTAACCACGAAACAGAGTCCTGTTACCTTCGATCTCTTTATGTTTGACTTATCCATTGACCGTAGTCTTATGCCATCTTCTTTGTCGACATGGGCTAAATGAATAGGATAGGGTCCATGTCATGATGATTTCCAAGCTACCCATGTGGCTAGTTTCTCCTTCTGACACCTGGAACCTATTAGAGCATGAAGGTATCTGTGGAACAGTCGATTAGTTGTAGAATTGGCTGCATTTTGTAGCTAATATACAAAAATTTATTCAAATAGCAAAGCATAAAAGAATAACTTGTAAATCACTAAATCTCCTCCTCAAGACAGTATATACCAGTTATTGGTGATGAGAATGCATCTTTCTTATGGAAAAACAAAGAAAAGGAATGAGAAGAGTTGCTAGGGAAAGAGTAATTTTGACGCTCAACACAGATCATAGGAGGACGGAAGACACGAGTAGAAATCTGAAATTTTGTAGCATAAGAAGTTGTCCCAAGAGACAAAATTGTTGCAAAGCAGAAGCAGCAAGAGAAGAAGTGATGTAGAGCCTACGTCATCATTTCAAGCTAAGGGAAGGGCTAGTGTAGAGGTAGAGAGGGGAAGAAGAGGCTCGTCAAAAGCTACATCATCTTGCTAAGCCAGATAGGATTGATGAAGTTGGCCGAAGGAGCATATTCAGCCTTTGTCGGGATTGCACAGAGCCTGAAAGGCTTAGTTTCTTCAGTTGTCAAGGCTTGGGGAGTTGTGGGCAGATTGTGATTTGAGGAGATGGTGGGATATTGTTTCTATTGATACAGAACAATGTGTAAGGAGACAAAACCAAGGTAGAGGGAATCACTACCTCAACGGATTTCTAGCCAAGGAATCCAAATCCGAGTTGCAGTTGCAAATTGGAGAGGAGTGGTTCAATAGCTAGCCATAGGATTTCTAGGAGGGAAATCAGGACTCAGAGGGAGACTTCCATGAGGGGGGTCGAGACTCAGAGGGAGTCCAAAAGAGGAGCTAAAATGGTAGTGAACAGACTGAGGGATCACAACAAGTTGGACGGGTCTTGCAACTTTGTCGTCTGGAACGCTATGATCCTGGTAGTCCTAGATCGACATTGCATCAAGGACTTTGCCTTGAAAGTAGTGGCTATCCCAGTTGACCGAGCTGAGAATGAAAAGTATGAGAAGGCAATGGCGAGGGTGAAGTGCATGATCTGAGATTGGGTCAAAGATCATGTCATACCACATATTGCTGAGAAGAACACAACAAAGGAAATGTGGGACATCCTGACCACCTTATACCAGGGCTCTTCCATGTAGCGGAAGATGCTATTGGAGAATCAGCTGAGGTCATATCAAATGCATAAGGGAGAGTAGATAAATCCATTCCTTCTCAGGTTGTAGGAGATTCGCAACCCGGTTTACTTCCATGGGATCTACACCGAATCCAGAGTTTATGGTTAGGACTACCCTGAATGCAGTCTTCGAGGAGTGGGAGCCATTAGCCCAAAGTATTTTGGGTAGGGATACTCTTCCCAGTTGGGAGGAGATGTGAGCATCTCTTCGACAGGAAGAGATTAGGAGGATTACCAAGGCCGAGAGTAGTGGCAAGGGAACTCGAGTCAAGAAAGAGGAGGAGGAGGATGTGGCTCTAGCATTTGCGGCAGA
Organism: Pinus taeda; assembly: GCA_000404065.3. NCBI lineage: Eukaryota > Viridiplantae > Streptophyta > Pinopsida > Pinales > Pinaceae > Pinus > Pinus taeda. The sequence continues at coordinate 90,171 of APFE030983636.1, forward strand.
ACAAGGGAAGAGGAAGAAAAAGGAAATATTCAAGGTCAAGTGCTTCAGTTGTGGGGAGCTGGGTCATTATGCATCCTAGTGTCCAAGGAAGAAAGGCAAGGGAGAAGCTTCCAATTCAAAGGAAACTATAGCTAAGGTGTAGAAAGAGGTCGAGACTGATGACAATTGTTCCATGAGTGCTCATGTACCTCTAGAGAAGAGGTTGGGTAACATCGAGTTGTAGTCAGGAGGACTACGTGCTAGGGGAAGGATCCTTGAGGTACCCAAACTCTTGGATCACATCAGGCTATGGGAGCCCTTAATGACAGTAGCATGATGACAGGTGTCGGGTGGAGCAAAATGTAGTGGAGCAGTAAGGCAGTGCTTGAGTGCAGAAATATGAGGTAGCAGAGTGTAGTTTGCAGCAATGCGAGAGGCACATAGGTGTATGCAACAACGCAATGGTAGTAGAGGGAGCACAGGATAGCAGCAGAGGTAGATTCATCATCACGAGGCTTCCAAACTGACCAGGATGTTAGCATTTGGGAGAATTCAGTTACTTACTTCTCACTAAATTAGTTGTAGTGCAACAGTTAGCAGTGGTAGTGCTAGGGGCAACATGGGTAGCATATTGACATGGAGCTACAGTATAGATGTACCAGTGGCAGTGGCAGTGTCATGGGTAGCAATATAGGAAGCAACAGTGCAAATGATGTGAGACAATAGACCAAGCATCAACACAGGTACCAATGCGGAGGATCAATGTGATGTTTCCATGGTGAAGCATTACTAGAGCACATTCCTCACTAAGAGAGAGTGTTGATTTTTGGTAGCATCGGATGTGCTCTAGCCATGAAAATTGGTGGAGAGGCTAAGGCACATAAGATCTACAAGACCCAGAAATTGTTTGAGGAAATTCCACCCAGTTGGAGAGATATTAAAATAATTAATATTTTTAATGGGGTTCCTAAGTCTAAACTTGGTAAAATTAAAATATTAATGGGTATTAATATAAAACTGGGTGAGAATGTTCTAAATGACATGGATCAAGTAAAATCTAATCTTAGTCATTGATTAGGGACTTAATCTCAGCCATTGAAGACTCAACAGGAAAAGTATAAGAGGAGGCTTGAGGGTTAGTTGGAGATACACCAAGTTGATCAGTCAATTTGATTTTCTAGGGTAGGGTTTGCTGAGAAATCGAGTTAGTGATCTATTGCAACAAGGGGAAGTTCGAGAGGAGGTCAGGGATACATATCAGAGAGGTAGAGAGAGTGCCAGAGAGATAGCGGAGAGGTAGCCTAGGCTGACAGAGACATCCAAAGCTGATGCAGAGGTTTCGAGGGCCAATGCTAAGGACACAGGAGGTCGAGAAACTGATGTAGAGTTGATGTAAGTAGACGTAGAGGCTAGCAGAGCTGACGCTGCATAGAAGGAGTTGCATTATGGTGCTTTTGTGGGGTAGACTGAGTCTAAGAGGCAGACGCAGAGTCGTAGAGGGTGACGCAGTTCCGGAAGGAAGCTTGGAGCAGCTTTCGCTATCCTGCTAAGGAACAATCAAAGTCACTATGGGGCTCATCATTCGATTGCTCATTAGTTGGAATATTTGTCTCCAGAGCAAGGTACTTCTACCAAGTAAAATCTTTGAAGGGTGAGCCATTTCTGGCATCCTTGTTGTATTTAGAAAATTGCATAATAATAAAACCCTCATATATGTTGCACCAATTTTCCCGCATTAGGTTTTCCTGGGGACGATTTTCCAAAAATAAAGGTGTCGCTTCTATTGTCTCGGTTATTTTAGTTGTTGATCTATATATTTGTGAAGGTTTCATTTGTGTTTATTGCAGTATTTATTTTAATAAATAACTTGTTAATGGAAAGAACAAGTAGGAGATAACAAACTAGATAATGCAGTAGGGATTTCTAATGTGTCAGACTTAGAAATTTCCACATGCAACTCTAGCATCAAAGGGATATCAGAAGCAGAAGTGAAAGAAGGACATTTCAAAGGTGAAATGTTTCAGTTGTGGTGAGATGGGAAACTATGCATCCCAATGTCCTTTGACGAAAAAGGATAAGGATGAGAAACATGGTCCTAAGGCTACTTCAACAAAGATTGACGAAGATGAGTTTGCCGTGAGTGCCCACGCATCTCCAGGAGAGAGATGGGGTGATATTGAGCTGTATTCGGGAGGAATACATGTGGGAAGGATCCTTGAGGAGTCCATCTCTTGGATCAATTCCTTGCTACCAGAGCCCAAGCTTCAAGAGTAGTGAGATGGACTTAGTGTCAGATGATGCAGTGGATTGTTTGGAAGACAGATGTAGTAGCCAAAGACCATAGACTGATCAGCGCAGAGCAAGGTTGGAAGCAGTGCAGAAGATTCAGAGGGTCTGAGACTAGTAGTAGTCAGATTCTAACATTCATGGTATTATGTTGAACACATTTAAGTTCAGCTAATTTTGGATGTTTTTCGGTGGATTCTCTCGGCAACTGAGTTGCAATACGAATGCAGTGTTAACAGTGGCAGTGCTAGTAGCATAACAGATGCAACATTTGAGAGGGAGTTGTAGTACAGATATAGTAGTGGTAGTGGCAGTGTCATGGGAAGCAGTACAATAGCACCAGCAACACAATGTTGGTGGCAGCAACAATGCGGAAAGGAGATGATTCAAAGACAGAGAAACATGTAATTGGACATTATTGCTAGAGCACTTTCGTCCCTAAGATGGAGTGTTAGTTTTTGGTAGCATCAGAAGTGATCTAGCCTTGAACATTTTTGGAGAGGCGAAGGCACATGAGTTCTAAAGAACCCAAAAGTTGTTTGGTGAAATTCCACTCGGATTGTATTTTATTAAAATAATTAATATTTTTAATGGGGTTCCTAAGTCTAAACTTAGGAAAAATAAAATAGTAATGGGTATTAATGAAAATATGGGTGAGAATGACCTAGAAGGTGGATTAAGTTATGTTTTAATCTTAGCCATTGATTAGAGACTTAATCTTAGTCGTTGAAGTCTCAACAGGAAAAGTATAAGAAGGAGGCTTGGGGTTCAATTAGAGACACACACACAGAGATTGAGGAAATTGATTTTCTGAGGTGAGAAGTTCTTAGGAGGAAAATCGATTGGGGAGATCTTGCAGCTGAGGGGAAAGGATAGTTTAGGAATACTGATAGAGAGGCAAAGAAAATCTTGTGGAGGCAGCCCAGTAGCCAGGAGGACTAACTCTGGACAAGTCTAGACCCACACAGCCTTGACACAAAGCCAGAAGGACCACTGCAGAGGAGAAAGTTTCCTTCCACGCAAAAAGTCGGAGCTACCAGGGAACTGTCAAGAAAGTTGATGCAATGGGTAGAGGAGGTGACAAAAAGCCTACAGAGCTAATACAGGGCCTATGCAGGGCCAACACAAAAGTAGTCGGGGTTAGCCAGTTTTGCTGCCAGATCAACTAAAAAATGCGAGGTGAAGTGAGGTAAAACTCACTTAGATTTTTCGTCATTGTATTTTCTTTGTCACTAGTTTGTTGGGAGGGCTACCAACATCTATATTTAGAATTACTACTTAATTATAGAAAACCCTCAAATTTGTTGCACCAGTTTTCCTGCATTGGGTTTTTTTAAGGACTATTTTGTCCAAAAATAAATGTGTCCTATGTATCTTGTTCTTTTCTCAATTACCTTGTTTCATAGAAATCAAATTTAAGTAGTGTAGGCTGCAGAAGAATAACTTGATGAATGTAATTAAAATAAAGTAGGTGAAGTAGATTCAAATTTACTGTAGTAGGGGTTCCTAGAAGATTAGGAATTTTCACACAGAGTGACAGCCCCCACCCTGAGTCAATGTTCCAATGCCTATACAATCTGAGTGACAATATTTTTTGGCACCATTGTTGGGTATATCTTATACTTGGCGTCATTGTCAATGATATCTTATTATCGACAACTGAACGACATCTTTTCAATCTTTCATCCTTTACCATTCTTCATATTTTCATCACCTTATATTTCTTCTTCTCACCAATCCCTTCATCTTGTTCATTCACACTTTTAGCACTTGGAAATTTAGGTTGGTTTCCTATTTAGGTGGTGAATGCACTTGTTCGACCATTCACAAGAGCTTACTCTAGAAGGAATCCCGGTAGCTTGGTTAACCCTACTCTCAATCCTAAGGTTCTAAGAGTCCAATTAAACAAATTACATTCTAGAGAGCAATTAAATTTTCTCAGACAGGAAGCTCTCCTTGATCGCCACCATGTTTTCATTAATCTCATCAATCAAGACATCATGGGTAATTATTAAAAGCCTTGTAACTTCATAAATGTCCAAGGATATCCTCAAAAATTTCTGGATGAATCTACCATGAGCAAGCTCCCGACCTTTTAAGGAAACAATGCCATCAATGTTGAATCTCATATTAAAAAGTTCAACACATTTGTGCAAAGATTTTCTCATTCCACTGCCTACAACCATGAAGATGTCAAAATGAAATTATTTGTTTTGTCATTGGAAGATAATGCACTTGACTGATTTCATTATAAAGCAGATAATTCATTTGACTCTTTGAGAGCCCTCACTGATGCATTCAAAGAAAAATATGGGGATAAGAGGGAAGGGAAGTACTTAGTCAAAGAATTGAATACTATAAAGAAAAGAGAAAAATAAATAGTGGAAGAATTCAACCAAAGGTTTAATGGTCTTCTAAGGGATATGACTCAAGATTACAAGCCTCCCGACAAGATAGTTTTGGAGCAATATCTCGAGGCTTTTAATGGTGACACTCAGTATGAGATTAGACATGCCAAGCCTGCCACTTAGTCATTGCCCAAAGTACAACTGAAGAATTCGAAAAGGATAGGATAGCTTCAGGAAAATTAGAGGTCCTAGGTTTTGATAAAGGTCCAATTAAATCTAAGGGAAGGGAAATTAAAGAAGAAGAACTAGAATCAGTTAAGGAATTGACTCAAGTAATCAAAGAAATGAAAATCGAACATGCTAGACAAATGAGTGATATACAAGCTAGAATTATTCAAATGCAAAATATACATCCTAGAAGTAACAATCTGTGGCCACAAATAAATCCTCCTGCTGAGCAAAGGCCTCTTGATCCTCAAATTAATATGTTCGAAAGGGAGTTCCATTTGTTGAGAAATCAATGCTAGTAGAATTAGGGTTATATTTCTCTTTCTTGATAATTACTTGTGAATTAATTTGGATTCTTTTACTTATTTGTTATATTATTTTTATTCAGGTAATTACCAAATTATGTGTGCATGAGGATCACAAAAACACAAGACACAAGATGTAGGTACTCAGCCAGGGAAAAACTCCTATCTAGGGAAAAAAACTAGTCAAAATCTCTTCCTTCAATAGTTATTCTTGAGACTCTTCAACCTAGACACAAACCTCCTCCACACCAAGCCAGCGTCTCCTTCTTCGATCCAACCTTTGACCTAGCAGCAACAATACTTCGACCCTAACAACTTCGACTTGGTAGCTTCCGACATCAACAACAACTTCGACTTTGACAAGGTAACTTCAATCTCCTAAACTAGCCCACACAAGAGAGAGAGAGAGAGAGAGAGAGAGAGAGAGAGAGACCAAAACTTCAATTTTTTCCTTCCCTTCCTTCTAGACCAAACTCTCACTCCTTTTAGCTTCCTTCTTCACCTTCACACTTTTCCTAGCTTCCAGCTTCAAATATCAATCTATGTGAGAGATTGAGGTGCTCCAAATGAAGTCAAACTACAAGGTATATATAGCCTCCCAATAAGGTTGAATTGCCTTGCTTGAGACCGACTTGGTGTGGGGGTTACATAATTCATTTTTGACTCAAAAATAATTCTTTTTACATCGTTCGAAAGCTCAAGAAGGGTCTCATAAAATATGCAATGACTCTAATGACTCTTTCTTAATCCTAGGATTCCACAATGGGGACTTTGACTAATAAAATGATGACCCAAGCATGAAACCCATGCTTTAATAAGTCATTGTAACAATAATAAAAATTCTTTTGACAAATACATTTTATGAATACCAAAACTAGTTACATTTTTCAACACCATTTTCCTTTAGAAGATTGTATAGAAGTTATGAAAAATAGTTGTAGTGTTGAAACTCTTAATTTGAGTAGTATAGAAAGTGAGAATGAGGATTGGCTTGAAGAACAATCTACACAAGACATCGAAGAAGAAATTCCTGATATCCTAAAGATTAATCCAGATTTCAATTTAGGGGAATGGATTAGCCATGTAAGAATAGGCGTGCTCATTAAGGAGATGATCAAGAGTCCATTTCAAGGGAGTGAAGTCAAAGAAACTATCAAGCCCCATCAAGAAAATTCGCCTAAAATAGAATGTCAGGCTCCCCTACTGTGCTCGCCACGTAATAATCTTGATAAATCTGAAAAAGGTCCCAAGGGGGTTCTCTCCACCCAAAGATCCTATGAAAGAGCCAGTTGTAATGTAATCCATCATAGGGAATTATGTTGTCCTTTCTGATCCCATGGTCTTGCCTAATAGTAAAGAAGAATCTAAGGAGTAGATATGGCACATGAGTTTTAACGGTGCCCACTCTAAACCCAGAAAAGGGGCTGGAATTGTTTTGACCTCACCTTCAAGGCATATTTTTAAGTTTGTTTTCTAGTTAGAGTTTGAGGCAACTAACAATATAGCTTAATATGAGGCTTTGTTAATGGGCCTTGAAATAGCCAGAGATCTCAAAATAAAATCATTAAGTGTAAAAGGAGATTATGATCTTGACTCAAACAGGTAAAGGGTATATTCTCGTGCAAAAGCGATAGACTGTAATGTTCCTAGATAGGAATGTAAGTGATATACAAAGCATGCAAACAATCTAGTAATCAAAAAAACAGAATATACATTAAGCACCCATGGAAACACTGGAAATAGAGAAATGTTGAGCCATTTTATTAATTCTTTGGGAGAATATACAATAGTAAAATAGAATGGTGCACCGGGCTTGTCTCAATGGACAAGCATGATAAAACCCAGGTGAGAAAATGTTGAACTAATAGCTGCTACAACTACTGCACCAAATTGAATTGCGTTGCCCCAGAAAACTGCTTTGTTTGCTGACTTCGAAGGGCTGGAATCACTGCTTCCTATTTTCAGAAAATTATGATATTTCAGCGCCTTGCTCCTTGGCATAAACCCAGAAAAATCCATGAAGGAATTGGCCAAATGTTGACCTCGGAATTTTGGCCCAAATTCCCCTTAGCTCCTCTACTTTCTAGCTGAGTTGGGACCCCTATTTGACCCCTTAGATATTCCTAGAAAATTATATATATTTAGGAGTATGATCCTTGGCCAAAACCCAAAGAAACCCAGAAAGGGTTTCCCTTGGTTCCAACCTTCAAAAAATTGACCCTTCACAACTTAGCCCTCCTCTAATTTCGAATTCTGTTGTTGTGACTGATCCTATCAATCTCTACTCTCCCAACTCCAAGAATCCTCCAAAAATATCCCTCCAAGTGATCTCCTACTTCTCCCGGCAAATGCTTGATCACTAATAGCTCCAAACTCCCTTGGCGTATTCTCCAGCTAGCCAGAAATATGTACTCCCTCTTGTGGCTGAATGGTAGTGTTGTAACGCACTCCTAGAACTCTTGAAATACTTATGGAACTGCCTCTCTAGGTTGGGCATGGATGGTACCCCAAAGTAGAGGTTGAATTTCCCGCTTGAGAGGTTTGTGGCTAAACAACCAGTTGACTCAGCTAAACAACAGAGCGAACAGTCAAATAATTTTGATTGCAAGGTGTAAGAACGACTGCAAAATGAGAGCTGCTCACTCCTGATAACTTCTAGGGCCTCCCTAGCCTCATGTGTACCACTCCATCCACCTATTTGACTTTCCCTCCAAGCTATTCGAATGGGCCAATTCGAACTCCCATGTGGATGGCCCCCACATTCCACTAGCAACCAAATAATGTTGAATTGCCTCCTAAGTCCCTACGTCGAAAATGATGGGTTCTCTTCCTTAGCCAAAATGGTGTGAAACTGTGTAGCAGCACCCTATTACAAATGTGTTTGACAAGGGACATGATAGTTAAGAAGTACAAAAAAATCGTATGGGATGCTATTGAGTTATTTGATGGATTTGGTCTGCAACTCATCCCTAGAGAAGAAAATGGCCAGGCTGATGAGATGGTCGTAGCCCCTTCTACCTTCCAAATTTTTGATAATCTAATAAAGGATAAGGCCATGATATTAGTTGTTTTCAGGCCCTCGGTCCTAGATAATGTTAAGCATTGGCAAGTGTTTGATTATGAAAAACAAATTATCCGCTTTCTTAATCAGTTGGATAAGTTTGAATATTTTCAAGCTTGTTCCAAAGAAGAGGGATCTAATGTCAAAAGTAAAGATATGGAAAAACCCACTTTTAGGAATATGGTGGCCATGGAACAACTCTTTAATAGGAATGATGCCACAAAAAGGATCGATGATAGGAAGATGGATCCTGGTGAATTCATTGAAGTTAAAATTGGTTTTCCCGAAAATCCGAAAATGGTTAAAATAGGTAAAGGGGTTTCCGAAGAAGACAAGGAAAATTTGATTGATCTACATATTGAATACCGTGATGTCTTAGCATTTTCGTATGATGAGCTCAAAGGTTACAAAAGGGATGTTATAGAACACACTATTCCTTTGAAAGATGAAGATGCTAAACCATTTAAGCAGAAACTTAGGCAAATTAATCCTAAGTTATCACCTCTTGTTCAGAAAGAATTGCAAAAAATGCTCGCTGCGGGTATCATTAGACAAACTTGACATTCTTCTCGGTGCTCCAATTTGGTGATAGTTAGAAAAGAGAATGGCACTATAAGATTTTGTGTGGATTTCAAAAAATCTTAGCTTGCAAAAAATACAATTATCCTTTGCCTAATATGGAAAACATGATTCAAAGGATAACGAAATCTAGTATGATGTCATTATTAGATGGATTTTCTGGTAACAATCAGGTATGGGTTAAGGAGGAACATCGACACAAAACTACCTTCACCACCCCTTGGGGTGCTTTTGAATATCTCAGATTGCCTTTTGGGTTAACAAATGCAAGGGATACTTTTCAGAGGGCTATGGATTATGCTTTTAAGGAATTGATTGGAAAAATTATTGAAATTTATCAAGATGATCTCGCTGTCTTTAAAAAGGATGGTAAGGCTCATATAAACCATCTTACGCAAGTTTTTGACAGGTGTCAGGAATTTGGCATATCCTTAAATCCCACCAAATTTGTGTTTGGGGTTACCGAAGGAAAATTATTGGGACACATCATTTCTAAAGATGGTATCACGATTGACCATGAAAGAGTTGAATTTATTCAACATATCCCTTTACTAGACAATCTTAAATCCCTTTAGTCTTTCCTGGGAAAAACAAATTTTCTAAGAATATTCATTCCCAACTATGCAAAAATTGCTAAACCAATCTAGTTTTTTTTAAGAAGGATGCAAAATTTGTATGGAAAGATGTGGGTAAAAAGGGGTTTCAGGATATTAAAGATGCTATAGGTAAGGATCCTATCTTGGTCAACCCATATTATTCATAGGATTTTATGGTCTTTTCATTTGCATTTGAGGATACTATAACAGGTGTCCTTTTATAGAAAAACAAAGAGGGTCATGAGCCGTTGATAACCTTCATGAGAAAATCCATGCAGAATTCAGAATTGAAATATAGCATTATGGAAAAACAAGGTTATGCATTGGTCAAGTCCCTTAAGCATTTCACAACAAATGTGGGTTACTCCAAGGTCTATCATGTCCCGATTTAATAAGTTTGCTAAGGGAATTGTCATTTTTGCAATTTTTGGCAGTTAATAAATGTTTGGCATATAAACTTAGGAAAAGTGGGTCAAAAGGGAAAATTTATAAAGGTGCTACACCCAAACATTAGAAAAACCAGGAAATTCTATGGGAAGTGGAGAGTGGGGACCACTCCAAGGTAATACACACCCCTTGTAGGAATTCGAATTGATGAGAAAGGGAATTTCATGGGTGGAGCCCACAAGGAGCATGAGGGATGGAAAGCTACAAATTGGAGGTGAGGCTCTCATTTTAGGGGCTTTTTGACATTTGATTATCCATTGTTACTCTAGTTGTTTAGCTAAGTTACAAGTGTTGCTTAGCACAAGAGCTTCCCAAGGAGTGAAGCTCAACTTTCTCTTCGGTTGACCTTGAGTGCCTCTCTAGGAAGGATTCCGATCTTATTTGGAGACTCGGAGAGAGGCATCACACAACACCACGCCATTCTGGTTTAGCTGGGATGTAATAGGGAGAGCCATGCAGTCATAGAGGGAGATTGGTGTCGGAAATGGAGGTTGTATTGTTGTTGGGATGTTTCTTTGAAAAAATTTGAGTTAAGGAGGAGGATTTGCAGGTGGAGAGTGAGTCCCTCACGCAGGATGAAATTGTTGGGTGTAGAGACTATGTCATCACCTATAGGCCTGCGAAGTCATTTTTGGGAGTCAAGTGAGTGCAGTCTTGGGCAGAGAATTGAGGAGTTGTGTTGCTCATATTTTGGTTGGAGGAACATTTGGGGGAGTTTCTTGGAATTTAGGGAGAAATAGCCATCATTCTCTACTATCGCTGATAATTTCTGGTTGTGGAGAAGGGATAAGTTATCTGGGGCCAAATTTTGAGGGTCAAAACCAGAGCAAACCCTTTCTAGGTTTTTTTTCTGGGGGTTTGGCAAAGATTTCACCCCTAATTTTACAGAATTTTCTAGTAGTTTTGAGGGGGAAATCAGGGTCTAAAGTTAGCCAGCAGTGTAGAAAAACTGGGCCAGCGCAAAATTCTGGAGGATGAATTTCTACAGCAGTTGGGTATTGACATATTGATCACCTCAGGCTTGTAGCTTTCCTTGTGCAAGCCCAGGTGCACTCTTTCTATTTCCTATTACTCTAGCAGTTGAATATTAATAAAAATTGCCCATTTTGGCTTTGAGGAGCATATTTTGTCTTATCGATGTTACTAAAGTTTTTTTGTTATATTTATTGCATGTCTTTTGTTATTTACCGTTAATTTCCTATTAGGAACATTACAGTGGTATCAGAGCATGATCTTGGCCAGCTGTGGGGGTAGGAGGGGCTAGCAAGATCATGGACGAGTTGATGACGTAGAGCCAACAATTGGTGAGGCAAAACCAATAGATTCTAGAGGGGATCCAATGACTGATACATAACCAAGACAAAAGCCAAGTACATACACGTGTATCCCATCAGTACAACACCCACACATATGGTCAGTGTGACCATCCTATTTTGCATCATTCCTTGGATGAATGGGAGAAGAAGTATAGTTGAAGGGTTGGACCAACATGTAGAGGTGGGCAGTTAGAGGATGAGACCCGAAGGTGATTTCGCTAATGGAGACCTAGTTTTAGACATCGTGAGATTGATGAGGATATCAAACATGAGGCTGAGGGCACGTAGGGTTGTGAGGAGCACGTAGATACACATAGCGTGACATAGGAGCTACCCTTGTGGGAGGTTCCTTTGGTAGACCTGATTGACACATTGGTGGAGACAATTGGGCAGACATCCATAGGACCATCCATTGACAAGGTGTCAGTAGGCATAGAGCTGCCTAGACTTGTGACAGAGTTCCTAGCTGATAGCTACATACATCAACATGGAGAGCACCTTGAGAAGCATGAGCTAGATGGGGATGTTATGCTTTAGGAGGTATCAGTGGTGGGGCAACTCAATGTTGAAATTTCTAAGTATTACCCGTTAGAAATTTTATCTGTATTCTCTAGTTTATTTCTCCCACTTGTTAATTACGAAAAATTTATTTAGACATATAAACATCGAAATAAACATAATACAGTCTCAACCATCTACAGATCAACAACTAAAAGAAATAGCAAACACACAATTGACATCGTTATTTTTTGACAACTCGTCCCCGAAAAAACCCAACTTGGGAAAACCGATGCAGCAATTCTGAGGGTTATTTATTATGCAGTATATCCCTGAGTACAACTAGGTGCCCAACTGGCTCACCCAACAAGAAAGATAACCAGTAGTAATACCTCTCTATTCGAAAGCAAATATTCAGAAAATCTGCTCCAAGAAACCCTCTCCAGCACAACTGAAGCACTGCGCCAGCCCTCCTAGCCTCTGCATTAGCCCTCTGAGGCACTGCTGATCCGGATTTAAATAGGAATGCAATAAATTACAAAGATAACCATAAATATAGAGATGTAGTAGAAATAATACTTCATTTCATTAATGTAAAACACTGAAATATGCTTACAAATAGCAATGGAAATAAACCAGCTAGGGCGATGGTACCTTATCTCTGAGAAGAGATGTGGCAGCTACATGCCTCTGAACTGTGTTACAATGAGGCTCGAAGGCCTGTTTGTTTTTGAGAAACATGGGAAAACCCCAAACATCCAAAATCCTAACCCTAGAAGATGAAAGGTCAAACTGTGGGCCCCATTTGGGTAAATTGGTACATCAACTTCCCCGGGTCGTAACTTTGGCATACGATCTCCATTTGATGCATACAATATATCATTAGAAAGATCTATCTGATAACTACAACTTTGGGAGGAGAAAAATTGGTCCATGAACCCATGTTGCTCCCAGTTTTCCCTGAAAACGTTGTTTAAGGCCTCAAAACGGCTCCGGAAGTTCGGACCCAAAAAACTACTAAAAATAGTAAATTGTGCCACAATTAAGGAAACTGAAAAGCTGAAAGAAAAAATGGTGGGGGCCCAAGTGGACTTGATAGGTGGCCACCAATATCCACTTGGGTCATTCCTCCCCCCTTAGGAAGCAATGGTCCCCATTGCATTGAGTTCTTCCATGAGATGAGGAAACTTCTGCTGAACTTGGTCCCTAGTGAGCCACTTGCCTTGGTGAAGGAGTTGGCCTACTTTGACAACTCAATACAGTTGGATATTCTATTGGCGAGTGTGCTTTATCTATGTTTCCATGATCCGATCAGTTGTAGCTTGTTCCATGCAATCTGGATTTAACTAAATGGGTGTGAGATGTTCTGCAATGTCGGATGTGTCTAGTAATGGTGGAAAGTATGGCCGAAGGCAGTCCACATTGAATGCTGGGTGTAGGCTAAGGAATGGGGGAATGCTGAGCTCAAATGCATTATCCCCCATAGCCTTGGTAATGGTGTAAGGACCATATCGGAGTGGTCTGAGTTTACGATAGGCTCTAGTAAGGCGTTCCTTTTGCAAATGCAACCAGACTTTGTCACCCACCTAAAACTTGTGTGGCACCCAATGTTGATCATGTCGCTACTTGTACTTGGCATTTGATTTCTCCAAAATGTCATGGACTTGTTGGTGAATACGTTGGATGTGCTCAATGAAGCTATTTGCCTTATCTGTTTCGGACTGGACATGAGCCGAATTTGCGTGAGTAGCTGCAAATGGCATGGTCACATCAATGGGACATAGTGGCTGGAATCCCAAGCCCACCTGAAAAGGGTTGTGGTCAATCGAGCTATGGAGAGCCTGGTTGTAGTTGTGTTGAACATATGGGAGGCTCTCGTCCCATGTGCATGGATGCTTTGAGTTTTACATGCGCAGAATGTGTACAATCATCCTATTGACAACCTTTGTTTGGCCATCAGTTTGAGGATGGAAGGTTGTGGACTTAGTGAGTTTGGTGTCCAGCATTGACTAGAGACTGGACCAAAATGTATTGAGGAACTTGCTGTTCCGAATAGAGATGATAGACTGTGGGATCCCAAAGTGTACCCACACTTGTTCAAAGAAGAGTTTAGCAGTGGCTGCTGTAGTGATATTCTTCTTGCAAGATGTCATAATGGCCATCTTCGAGAACCTGTCGATGACCACAAAAACATAGTCATTTCCATGCTTAGTGAAAGGAAGGCCTGACATGTAATCCATGGAGATGGATTCCTAAGTTCGACTAGGGGTAGGAAGCGAGGTATAGAGGCCTTTCTTCTTGGCGGTCGGTTTGGCAGTGGTGTGGGCAGTACATGAGCTATTGTACTTCTCGACATCCTATCGAAGATTCGGCCAATAGAAATACTTCTCCAGTACGTCCACTGTTTTCTCGACCTTGAAATGCCACCAACAGCCCGACTGTAGTGTGCTTCCCAAATCATCTTGGCATGCTTTCTTGAAGGCACACAAAGGTGACCTAGGTGGCACAACAGGGCATCTTGGAGGTGAAAATCTGGAACATGCCAACCCTCCAAGAGTGTCTGGTATGTGTGGCCAAATTATGGGTCGCTTTTGTAGAGAAGTGGCCAATCAGAAGTCTCGTGCCCACAAGAGTTGATCACAGTGGTTAATGCCATGATTGGTGGTCGATTGAGGTAATCTACAACATTATTGGTGCTGCCCTTCTTATACTTGATATTCAAATGGAACTGTTGCAGGTATGTGGACCACTTATGATGGTGATCATTCTGCAATTTACCTTGGGTCTGTATGAACTGGAGGGGTTGGTGGTCTATGTGGATGACTGTTTCCTTCCCCAAAATGTAATGTTTCCATTGTAGGTAGGCTTGCACAATGGAATGCATCTCTTTGTCAGAAGTGGGATACTTCCGGACTCTGTCTGAAGGTGTCTCATTGTGATATGCCACTGGATGCCTATGTTGAGTAAGGACTGCCCCAATAGCATAGTTATAGGCATCTGTCTCGGTGGCATGCCAGCAGTATGTTGTTGTAATCTCAGAGGCAGCTTGTCAGTCCTCACATCTAGGATATTGAGAGTGAGGCCTTCAATCTGATCTTGCATTGCTGCAAGAGTCTCGGTCACATCTAGTTCGTGAAGGACAACCCTCCCTACAGCCTCTCCGACTGGAACGATAGCTGGTGGTCTCAAGTGAACTGCTGGTCGCATCGGTCTGATATCTACATGAGCACATGAGTTTTGATTAGACTTGATAAAAGAAAGCACGGGAGCATTATAAAAGCAATAAACAGGGATACGATCTGAAATTTCACCTATAGCACTCCATTACTCACCAGCCGGTAGCACCAAATCTGGGGCACCCCGGAAATCCATACCAGCATATGGACACTCAACATAAACAATCTCCTGATGGTGAACCACTCAATGAAAGCATCAGGGAAAGAAACCTATGGTTGACCAGCATGTCGAGCCATAAGTTCAACCCATCTCTGCATCCATGGCTCAGTCGGTGGTGGCAAACCAAGTGAAATGTACTGCGGCTGCATTAGTGGGATCTTCTCCAAGGCGAAAGCATTCAAAATGGAACCATAGCCAAAGTTCTTAGATCATCCATTTTTCACCTTGGTAAGTTGTTCTTTTATCACCGGAAGTACTGGATCACACCAGTTGAACACCTTCGGTTCGAGGCATTCTAAGGCATACTGCATATAGGACCTGTTAGCCAAGTGAAGAGTTGCACTACCAGCTAGTCTAGCAAAGGTAAAGAAGATGGTCCTCAAGGACCCATCAATGACATCTCATATGTTGATCTTTCCATCCCTGCTCGGCTGAGATCCTTCTTTACAGTATCGGCGAATATAATCCCTCACGGATTCGCCCCCACGGGCAGAACCTGATAGTGAGAGAGGGGCACCACAGCTCGATAAACTGGTCAAAAAGTAGTTGTCCACGACGGTCACGGGGATGGATTTGCCTCTGATCTGGAGCACCTGGTTGGTAGGATCCCATGCATCGAGGAAATATTGCAACAAGTTGATCTGTTGCCTCATACTAGAGATGCGGAAGAACTTGGGCAAACCACAGTTCCGCAATGCAGTTATCGTACCCAGATCATGTAAAGCAACCATGTCCTCTTATTCATGCTCGCGTTCTCACCATGTGACGACCATTTTTCTCCGATGAATCTTTGAAAGCAAACAAGAGAAGAGTCAGGTTCCTGATTTGGCAAAAGACAAGCAAAATTTCCATGAAAAAATAGTGCACAAGTTTCCCTCCTTGCGCCCATCGCACTCCAGTTGTGTGCTGGGTACACTGCATACTAACTGGCCAGTGGATAGACCAGTATGCATCGCACTTTTTGATACAGACAGGGTGCGATGGGGGCAAAACAAATTGTTCAAACCCCAAAGGCTCAGAAAATCAGGGAAACATGCTTAGAACTCAAAAAGGAAAGAATGCAATTGAAGAGCATAGGTTTAGCTCCTACTTGGTCCAGACGGCGCCAAGAATCATCCACAAAATCTCCCGAAATCAGCTAGTGAAAATCAAGGGGGAAAACACCTCCAAAGCTCCAACAATCTCAAGCTCAAATGAAATGGTAAAATGAGGGGTAAAAACTACTTTTAAGTTACTTTTCACGTAATTCGAGTAGGGTATTAGTGTTCTAACTCATTTTTCAAACATGTATTCTCATTTCTAATCAGTTTGATGGAGCAATTGAACAGGTGGTACGACCTTCAAAAGAACATAGTGTTAACAATGGGTCGAATATCAAATACCGTCATCACGAGCAGTTTTTATGCGAAGTTCAAGCTCGTTAAAAATTAAACCTAAGAAATGAGCAAATGTTCCCCTAGAGTTTAAGCTCATTAAAAAATGAACCAACCTCTGGTAAATAACCATTGCAAATGCATTATCATCAGCTTTTTGAGCCCTGGTCGTGTTCTTACTATCACCTCCACTCTGTTTTAGCCGATCATATGCCTCCATTTGATTTTTTACCCTTTTGAGGAACAACTGCGAAGAGTGATTCTGTTAGCCATCCTTGTGACACTGCCGTGATTGGAAAATTACAAACCTTACTTGGAATTAGCAGCTACCCGAAAATATCACTTGTTCCTCAAAAATGAGTCTCCTTAAGCTCTTTTTGTATGACTCGTAAAATATGAAAAGATTGCCGAGCAATTGGCCTCTCCGGCTCGTTAAAGCTACCAGAAGTGCTATCCCTCCTCTAGATTTTAATCTTTTTGGACCTGAGGGATTATTACACAAAAAGATCGAGCACTTGTTTTGTTTGGCTCGTTAAAACTATCGAAAATTCATCCCTTTCGTATTATTTTATACTTTTTCGGACTTAAGGGATTATATGACGAAAAAGGATTACTGGAGTTTCCTTTCCGTACCTTTTTAAACTCTCTAAAATTGAAAAAGGACCAAGTTATCTTTGTCATTAAACTCATTAAAACCAATAGCGACAAACTTATCCATAGAGATGAGAACGAGTTTCACTATCGCTAGGCTCGTTAAAACATAACGACGGGTTTGCCTGAAGGGAAAATTATAGAACAGTCATATGTTATCCTCCTCAAGATTGAAAAAAATAAAGAGGTACTGGTCAACAATAACTGGGAAAAAATTGGGAAGAAAACTTAAAGAAACTTTATTGGTAGGAAAGCCGCTCTTGAACATGACACTTTCACTCCATCACCATGATTGAGTCGGGTTGGGTTATTCCGTTCACCGTTCATTTTACCATTGGTCCACCGTACCATCCATCTTTGGGGTTAATGCTACCAATCCATTTCAATATCGCCAATATGTTCAAGAGAAGTCGATCAAAGAATTTACTTTGACTTTACAGGTACTCTTTGAAGCGGAGTGGTCAAGGAAAGAGCGGCAAAGATCTGTCAAAGAGGAGAAGGAACAAGCAGAGAACCAAGTGAAAGATCAAGGTTGGTATTCTTTGCTTCTCTCTTATCTACTTCTCGTAAAGGAAAACAAAATTAACTTTAATCTATTTGTTTCTAAGATAGCTACCCGTCTTAGCGGGACTAGCAGCTCTGCATAGACACTAGATTTCCCGATAACATGACTTTGGGTAGGTTTAGACTGGTCTGGGACCAGTGGTACACTCTCTGGGACTGCGATACTAGTCTAGGACTAGTGGTAGGAGTGGTACTTACTATGAAGTTGACTTCGAGTCAATTGAGACTGGTCTGGGACCAGTGGTACGCACTCTGAGACTAACTTTGAGTTAGTGGAGGATGATACTAGTCTAGGACCAGTGGAGTTGTACTCATTATGATGCTAACTTCGGGTTGGTTGAGACTGGTCTAGGACTAGTGGTACATACTCTAAGATTGACTTTGAGTCAGTATGATACATCCGCGATCATTACTTCTTCTTCATAATTTGGACAAAAGCAGAGCAGAACAGAACAATGGAAGAGCAGAGCAGAACATAGTAGAACAATACAAATCAGTATAGGGAAAAACAAGACAAAGAAGAATAGGTAGAATAGAGTAGAGCAGGGCAAGGATCAGGCTATACAGGGTAGTGCATTTGATGGATGAATAGTAACGACCGATAGAAAAATTGTAGATGAAGTTCTCCCTAGTTGAGAGGGAGTGTTAAAATTGGAAACTAGGGCCAAACTTCATGTGGGTCATATTATTCATAACTGATAATATTTTTATTAGATTCCTCTCGTTGAGAAGTGTAGGATTGATATAAAGATCATCCGATTCCAATAAGTGCTCATGGATATATGAATTTATTTTGATTATGGAATTATTATCAAGCCGGCCTACAACTCATGTAGGCTCAGAAGCCCAACAGTCGCATCTATTCAAACACCAATGTTGTGTATAAATATAGGATGAATTATCCTCATTTGGACTCACTCATGTCATCACATCTCCCTCTCTCTACTGCACAAAAAAGAGTCTCTTCTCTACTGCGTAGAAAAGGGTCTCTCCCTCACACATGTGAAGCCGAAAGCTGTTAAAACTGAAGTTGCAACTGTAGAAGTGAAGTTTGACTTGTGTGGACTAGAAAATCTCCTCATCTAAACTACACCGTAGGTTCATCTAAACCTAATTTGAAAGCTGCAACTTTTGGTGGTGGAATCAAGTCAATCCGACGGATGGTTTGCAAGATATCGACTGCCCTATTTTTAAGGAAGCTATTGAAACTGAAGCTGCAACTGCAGAAGTAAAGTTTGACCTACGTGGACTAGAATATCTCCTCATATGAACTATGTTGTAGGTTCATCTGAACCTCCTCTGGAAGCCGCAAATTTTGGTGGTGGAATCAAGCCAATCTGACGGTCAGTTTGTGAGATATTGTATGCCCTAGTTTGATGATGAAGCTGCTAATGTTGATGTTGATGATCTAGGGTTTGCTACTGCTGATATAAATTAGATTTTTTGTACTATTTCTCTCTACTGAATTATTGAAGATAAAAGAAGATTTGATCAAAGGTTTTCCCCACACATTGTGGGGTTTGTCCCTGGCTAACTGCCACATCTTGTGTCTCTTGTCTTGGCTTGTTTTTTGTCGATCATTTAATGTTCTATCTGCACTTTACTTTATGTACATGTGATTGCTAATATGTGGAATATAATAAGAAAAAGAAGTAAACTATTATAAGCATAGAACATTCCATAACTTAACAAAGATCCTATTTCCTAGCGCAATTTTTCCTGGGTGATCCTACTGTTGAGCGCTGAACTTGCATCTCTCCTACACACTTTCCTAGACTTTTTCCACTCACCTGGACCTCCTAAGCTATCAACATCATTTCATATTAATCATAAAAGAGCATTTAAAGTGGTTTTTTAACTATGTCTTTGTGTTTGTTGTTTGAATTAGATTTTTGCTTATGAGCTACGGAATGCAGCCACTTTCCGCAGTTGGTTCAACTTTCCGCAACTGTTTTTGTTAAACTCCAAGTTGCAGGTGTCATCAGGCAAAGAAAGCCACATGGGCAAGTTGGAAATGACTTGGACATAGATCAGGTCCTATAGTTTCAGCTGGTTTCATCAAGGAAAGACGTGGTAAACGGTGGTCAAGCGGTGGTCAAACAGAGGAGTCCTACAGCAACAAGACTCCGTTTTCAAACACGTGAAGATTTTCGTGGCTGTTTCTAGATCCCTGGAGGCACGTTGACACCTGTTGGCTGCCCCACAATGTGAATCCAACATCCGTTTTCAATAGATTACATAATCTTGGCAACCATGATCCTAAATCCATGGACGTTGTCTTTTACGTGTCCTCTGCCAACATAGGTTCACAGGAAAATAGTTATAGGGCTTTTTTTATAAATAACGCATTTCTATACACATTTTTTTAGTCTTTTTTCTTATGTAATTTTACTGTTAATTTGTTGTGCCATGGCACTAGTTCCACTGTGATAATGTTGTTTTGAAATATAAAAGAAGGCTCTGTTTCTACATGATTGCGTGAGCATAATTCTTGAATGATAGCTTGTTGACTGAGGCTGTGAAGAGGGCCCCTGCACGCTGAAGTTTTTGTTATTTTATTGCTATACAGTTTTATGTAGTGTTTCTTTAATTCCATTGCATATATTCCACATTTATTCACTTGTGTATATTTCTTTTCCTATGATATTAACACTTCACTCTTGTTCATGATTTTACAAGCTTTGTATATTACTGTTAATGCTGATCAATGTGTGTGTATGTTTCAGGATAGAAGTAGGCCCAGGCACCTTTACACATTTCCTTTTGCAAAAACTAGTGACATGGAATCAGTCTTTCTGCTGACTTGCTTTTCTTAGTTCTTTTTAATTCCAGTCTTGTTTTGTTGATTTCAGTTTAGTTCATTTTCTTTGTTAGATAGTTTAGAAATAATCTTACTCATATCATTGACGGTGTCTCCGAAAGCCATAGCTTAGACTACCTGGCGAGGTATCGAAATATGAATGATGTAGTTTGATTTTAGTTTAATTTTCTACAAATTAGATATTAGATTGCTCAAGTTATTGATGATTACCTCCAAAAGCCATAGCTTAGACTACCTGGTGAGGGATCAGACTATGAATTGATGTGATTTGATTTTAGTTTACTTTTCTGCAAATTAGATATCAGATTTCTCAAGTTATTGATGATTACCTCTAAAAGCCATAGCTTAGACTACCTGGCAAGGGATCAGACTATGAATTGATGTGATTTGATTTTAGTTTACTTTTCTGCAAATTAGATATCAGATTGCTCAAGTTATTGATGATTACCTCCGAAAGCCAAAGCTTAGACTACCTCACAAGGGATTAGACTATGAATTGATTTGATTTGATTTTAGTTTTACTTTTCTGCAATTAGATATCATATTGCTCAAGTTATTGATGATTACCTCCGAAAGCCATAGCTTAGACTACCTAGCGAGGGATCAGACTATGAATGATGTGATATGATTTTACTTTTGTTAGATTGCAATTTTTGATTTGTTTGAGTGCAGTAGTTTAATTCATTTTTTATTTAGACAGCAGCAGGGATAATGGTTTCATGATCAATAGTTCATTTCTTGTTTGACTTAAGTAACAACACATTTTCATTTTTGTTCAAGTATTAATTTCACCATTAGTATGTTCTAAGATCTTCTGAAGTGTTAAGATTTGGAAACCATTATAGAGGACATAATTGCCTTAAAACTATATCCATACTTGCCTTCTAAAGACTTAGGAATAGGGTTTCCATCCATATTAGGAGATAAACAAAGATAAAACCCCCAAAAACAAAATAAAATAAAAAACGACAAAAGTAAGAAGTAAGTTATCTTGCACATATAGTGCGCCACACTTCATCAGCTTACGAATCCCGGATTGATAATTAATGTAGCAATTTAGTACACTCTAAATTGAACAAACACCTACTGTTACCAAGTGTAACACTGATCTCACACCCTGTAAAACTACACAATCCTCAAGGAAAGAATTGCTTCTACATGCATGAGTTTTTATTACAGGAAAATTCATGCAACTGATAGTACACTATCCCTGTCTTTAATCTCAATTGGGTCTTTCTAAGAATAGACATCCATGAGTTAATGATGAGAGAATCTTCAGTTATCTAGAGTACACTAGTTGGATGCATGCATGCATTAACTAACGGAACTCACAATTAGTTCCTCAAACAATTTGGAACTAATCTAACTTGACTTAACTCAGTACACTGAGCTAACTAATTACAACTCACAACTTAATCTTATCTCCTTAATTAAGGGATAATCTCCTTAATTTAAGGGATAAGTGTTGCATGACTTCAAAAAGACTTCTAACTTGAATTTGTCCAACTAATTAACTCAATAAGAATTATTTTATTCTTTTTCAAACAACTAGTGAGACTAAATTTGAATTTGAATTCTCAATTTTAATTCAAGGACAAATTAAAATTGAAATATTTTTGTTGCCACATTTCAACACTCCCTCTCAACAAGAAAGGGATTATCTTCCACCCTGATCCTATCTCTATGGAACTCGAATTTACACTTTGAAAATGCCTTCGTCAAAATGTCATTGTCTTGCTCCTCTGTCGAAATATACTACAACAACATGATCCTCTTTGCTACACAGTCTCTGAGATGATGATACCATATATCGATGTGCTTGGACCTATCATGAAATACTAGATTCTCAAAGAGTTTGATACAACTCTTATTATCACAATATATCATAGTTGGATCCATCCTCTGATAAAACAAACCAACTACGATCTTCCGCATCCAGATGGCCTCACATGTTGCCTAACTTGCAACCATGTATTCAGCCTCTACCGAGCTGAGTGCAATTGACCATGTTTCCTGTTGTACCAAGAAACTACAGTTGACCCAAGGTTGAAATCCCTCTTGATGTGCTCTTCTGATCTGATGGACTCCTTGCCCAATCTGCATAAGTGAAGCCCTGTAGCTTCACCCCCTTTGTCCATCCGTACCATAATCCATACTGAGATGTGCCTCTGAGGTATCTCAATACATGATTTGCCACCTTCCAAAACATCTAGCTAGGCTAAACCATAGTTTTAGTCAGCTCATTCATAGCATAGCACAAATATGGTCATGTGTTCACTAAGTGTATCAGTGAACCCACAAACTGCCTGTACACAGTAGCCTCTACCACATCTCCTGAAGTAGCATCCTCCTTCCTCCAGTTACCTGCTAGAGGAGTCTGCATGGGCTTTCACTTCTCCATGTGGAATCTCCTAAGTATCTCATTGGCATACTTGCCCTGAAACACAAACAACTCCCCATCCTTCCACCACACTTCCATGCCAAGGAAATAATGCATGAGACCCATGTCTTTCATCTCGAATTCTCTTGCAAGGTCATCCTTGCAAGACATTATCAACTGATCATCCCCTGTTAATATGAGATCATCAACATAAAGTGCAATGATCAACTGCTTACCTTTCACCATGATGTGGTACAGGTTTGCATTCACTTCACTCTTTGTGAAGCCCAACCCAGTGAAGTAGTTGTCTCTCCTGATGTACTAAGCATGAGGTGCTTGCTTCAGCCCATACAAAGCTCTCTTGAGTTGGCACACATGTGAATCACAATTGAAGGTATCAAAAACTTTCAGCTACTCTATGTACACCTCTTCCTCGATCTTTCCATTGAGGAATACAATCTTCACATCCATCTGATGGATCTTCCAACCCATCTGTGCTAATAGTGCCAACATCAATCTGATAGATGAGTACCTTGTGACAGGAGCAAAAGTCTCATCATAGTCAATCTCCTCGACTTGTGAAGAACCTCAAGCAATAAATCTTGCCTTATGTTTCTCTACATTACCATCAGCAGCTTGCTTTACCTTGTAAAGCCAATGGGAACTCACAACTGACTTGTTCTCTGGTCTTGGAACCACGTCCCAAACATTGTTATGAACTATGGAGTCATACTCCTCCACCATAGCATCAACCCAAATCGGCTGCTGCACTACTTCCTCAAAGGAATATGGCTTGGTCTCAACACATTCCCCAACAAGGGCCATGTATCTAGTGTACCTCTCAAGTGACCTCCTATGTCTGCGTTGAGAAGATGGTTCTCCCACATTCTCTCTCGCATCTGACAACAATCTATCAGCTTCTCTTGTGCACTTACAGGAGGCTCTGGAAGACTCTACTTGAGTGGATGTATCCACTCTTGGATCCTCTACATGCGGTTACTCCACATTAGTCTGAGGCTTCTCCTCCTTAGGAACCAACAGTTCCTCCATAGCCTGTAGTTGGAGCTCCCTCTCAAGGGAAACTCGCATGGCCTTCTAGTCATCAAACTTGAGATCTCTGTGAACCACTGTCCTCTGACTGGTAGGCAAGTACACCCAATAGTTATGAGGTGTATCAGTGTACCCCACAAGTATCCCTAACTCTGCTATCAGCTCAAGCTTCTTCTGTGCATCCTTTGTCACATGGCAATATACCGATGAGACAAAGATCCTGAAGTGATTCACATCTAGTCTCTTACTGAAGAAATATTCCTTTGGTGTCTTCATCCCAAGTATGTGATGTGGGCTTCTATTCTGCAAATAGACCGCTGTGTTGCATGCTCAGCCCACAAATGAAGTGGTAGGCTTTGGTCATGTAGCATCACCCGTGCTACCCCTATAATCATTCTGTTCTTCCTCTCGGCCACCCCATTCTGTTGTGGGTTATGAGATGTCGTCAACTCTCATTTAATTCATTTCATTGCAGAGAAGTCCTTAAACTCTTGAGAGACATATTCTCCATGTTATCGCTTCTCAAGGCCTTGATCTTCTTCCTTAACTCTTTCTCTACCAAAACTTTGAACTCGCAAAACTTTAAGAAGGTTTGGTCCTTCTTCTGCATGAAATAAATCTAGCATTTACGAGAATAATCATCAATGAAAATCACATAATACCTTTGCTTCGCTGTGGATGCCATCGAGAATGGTACACACAAATCAATATGAACTCGCTCTAAGATCGCTTTTGCTCAACTGTCTAGATCATGAAAGGAAGACTTGGCATACTTTCCCAAGGTACAACCTTTGCATGTGTCAACTTGCTCAAGTTTACCTTTGGGAAGTTCTGCAGATATCTGTTGCATTATCTTCAAGGCCCCATGATGCAAATGGCCCAACTGCCTATGCCATCACTCACTAATGTCTTGGCTTTGCACCAATTTTGCTTTCAAACTTAGTGCTGCACAATCATCTACTCTAGTTTATAGAGATTCTTCACCTGAATCCCAATCCTCTTGGTCTGACCCATGGCTATGTGTCTTAGGAATGCCTTTCCTTTGCTAAAGACAACATAATAGCCTTTTTCCTCCAACATCGCGACCGATACCAAGTTCTTCTTCAGTCTAGGCACACACTTCACATCTGTCAAGGTGAGAGGACCTCCATTTTCCCTCTGAAAAGCAACCATGCCCACTGCTGAAACACTGTAATTTCCATTTTCACCCATCTCTATGCGCATTTGGAGGTCTTTCTCCTCGAAGGTACTGAATAAAATTTTACTACCAGTCATGTGGAATGAGGCTCCACTATCAAGATACCAAACACAACCCGCCATCGATGACACCATGCATGCGATGAGGGTAAAGTCCATTTCAAACTGAGAGGCTAATGCCTCACCTTCCGATCCTTTTGTGGATCCCTTCTTGGAATTCTTCGATGGGAAATTAGTTGCATAATGTCCCATCTCATGATAATTAAAGCATCTCACTTTAGACTTGTCAACCTTCTTCCCTCCATGAGAAGAATTCGATTTGGAATGGTAAGCCTTCCCCTTCCTTTTCCTTGCCTTAA
This sequence comes from Pinus taeda, assembly GCA_000404065.3. Classification (NCBI taxonomy): domain Eukaryota; kingdom Viridiplantae; phylum Streptophyta; class Pinopsida; order Pinales; family Pinaceae; genus Pinus; species Pinus taeda. The sequence continues at coordinate 115,605 of APFE030983636.1, forward strand.
TTGCTAAGGCTAGATTTTCTTCATCATCATTCTTGGATGAAGAACCATCTCATGTGCTCCTCCTGATCTCCTTCTGCATCAGATCTGACCATAGTCGTTCCCAATCTGATAGTTTCTCCCTTCCATTCACAGAGACTTGGTAGCTATTCTAGCTCGAAGACCGAGGAGAGCGAGGCTCACCATATCACCATCAACAGTAGTTATTCAACACTACCAAGCTCATCTCTGTAGGTGGTGATCTTGTTCAGATATGTGAAAACAGTATCACCCTTCTCCATCTTGATTTTTCTGAAGATTATCCTTGAGCGCCAATTTTCTCTGGTCACTACTATTCTGGTATAGGTCCTTCAATGTCTTCCACATTGAAAATAGAGTATCCTTCCCATGGAGACTCGAGACAATATGATCTCAAACTCCCTCAAGGATAATACATCTCGCCTTTGCCACACACTTCTTCCACTCAACCAACTCTTGTGCATTAGCTGCAACTGGCTTTGGGATTTCTTGATCAATGTAATCCTTCAAGCCATTTTCTTCTAATACAGCTTCCATTCTATCTTTCCATGCTATGTCATTTGAGCTACCTTCCAAGGCATACTTGAGTCTCAAACCATAGAACACCATTGACCAACCTGAAGTATGAGATGAATTCGATTTGCACCTGCAACCCCGAACTTCAAACTTTGAATTTTCTTCTCAGTATACTCTTCACAGCTTTGTCTGATACCATGTAGAAATTCTGACTGTAGATTAACTTGATAATGCAATATAACTAAAGCAAAATACTTTAATCTACTTCTACAATCAAACTTGTGAAGCTTAATATATTTGAGCAAGATCAAGCTAAACACATATAACCAGAAGAAGAATCAATGCACATGAAACACAAAAGAATACTCAGGGGAAAGCCTCAGCTAAAAACCCCACTATCTGTATTATCATACAAGTTGGAAATATCTTAGAATTACACAAATATTTAGGTCTCACAGCTAGCTAGCTCTTAGTACAATCCTCACAGATGCTCATAGGCAAAATGGACTTCTCATAAGTCTTCCACACTGCCCTCCAAGCTCCTATTTCCTAGCGCAGTTTTTCTTGGGTGATCCTACTATTACCAAGTGTAACACTAATCATTCACACTGATCTCACACCCTGTAAAACTGCACAATCCTCAAGGAATGAATTCCTTCTATATGCATGAGTTTTTCTTATAGGAAAATTCATGCAACTGATAGTACACTATCCCTGTCTTTAATATCAACTGGGTATTTCTCATAATAGACATGCATGAGTTAATGATGAGAGAATCTTCAGTTATCTAGAGTACACTAGTTGGATGCATACATGCATTAACTAACTGAACTCACAATTAGTTCCTCAAACAGTTTGGAACTAATCTAACTGGACTTAACTTAGTAAAATGAGCTAACTAATTACTTCTAACTTGAATTTTTCCAACTAATTAACTCAAGATGAATTAATTAATTATTTTTCAAGCAATAGATGAGACTAAATTCGAATTTTAATTCTTAATTTTAATTCAAGGACAAATTAAAAATGGAATATTCTTGTTTCCACATTTCAACATTTTGTGTAATTTTTTGATGAAGAGGAAGTAAGGAATAATTCATGAGGACAACTTTTCCTTGCTTCCATTTTATGGCTACTTGTGAATCACCATATACTTGTAGAGTGTGAACTTCTCGAGCAATGGCCAAAAGGATGATGGTATGGAGGGAAAATAGTTCTGCATAGTTATTTGTGGCTAGACCTTTATTTGTAAAGGATAGAAAATAGGAGTCATATAGGTACAATATTTGTCCAGTCCCTCCTTGAGAAGGCAAGCCTTGATTTACCCCATCGAAACAAACCCAAGGAGAGTCTATTTGCTAAAACATGGGAGTAGGAGGGATGGATTCATAGATAGAGGAGGCAATATAGAAACTAGAAGCAATATCTGGACATTGAGAAGACACTTTGGTGGAATTTGGGTCTCTATGTTTAAATATAGTAGTGTTCCATTCAACTAAATACCACGATTAACACATAGTAAGACCCCTTTTATGTGATTTGAAAGTCAACGAGAGAGCCATTTTTGTGGGAAAATTGTGACACTACTAGCTTCCCAAGGGGGATTTTGAGGGAAATAAAACTTAATATTTTTCCAAACCCTTCTAGCAAAAGGGCATTTTTTGAAAAGATGGATGATGGATTCAAAGTCTTGTCTACAGACAGAGAAATAACTAGGGCCCTAAAAAGTTTTTTTTTTTAGGTTTCCAAGGTGGGCACTTTATATTTTAACATGACCCACATTAATAATTTCACCTTTGAAGGAAAATTGATTTTCCATTAAGATTTTCCCGACCAGGGGGGATCTTCTAGCTCACTAAATAGAGAGATGTAACCATATTTCAGAGCATAAGTACCAAGGGGAATTGGGGTCTAGATAAACTTATCTTTAGAATTGTAAAGAGAAACATTAGTAAATTTTAGGATGTTGATATAATTGTCTCATGCATTATCATTTTTTCCTTTGAGCAATTTGTAATTTGAAGATAAACAGGACTAAGGTCTATCACGGGGATGGACTTGGGAGATGTGAGCTAGAGTAAACCTCTCGATATATGCAAGGTGGAAAATATATGGTCCAGGAGGAGATTTTCTTGTAGGATTCTGATCTAGGGATATCTCCCCAAAAGTACTATTGATCCATTGTCGATATTCCAGCATAGATGATCACGTATGATGGGGATGCCTTTACAATGCCCTTCTAGGGTATTTATGATTTCGAAGAGGCTTTTCACGAGGAGTGGATCCAATCCAAGATATAAAGAGGCCTAACATATTTTTTATGCATAACATGTGACCAAATACCTTCCCCCTATATGAGACTCTAGACACCCTTGGCTGCTAGGGATTTTGAGAAACAGGGTATATTTTTGAGGCCCCAACATCCATAAAATTTTGGCTTGACAATGGAGTTCCAAGTAGTGAGAGAAAAAATTTTATTTTCTTCTTTCTCGAGCCAAATAAATTGGAGCGATAATTGTTTTATATTCTCCAAGATACCTAGAGGGATCCTTGCATGAGAATCCCAATTTACAGGAATCATGGATTCAACAAATGATTTAAAAAGGACAAGACAACCAAATCTTGAGAGCCACCTATTATTCTATATCCTAATCCTTTTCTACACTTTTTCTAGAATTAAATACTAGTATTATTTATGATATCTAAAAGGATTAAGGATAAATCCCATGTATTTTAAGCCTTGGTCAATACTCGTTATCTAAGATGATAGAATATTTTCAATAATAGGTCAGTGATATAAGATTTTTTATTGTTGATACTCATACCAGATGCTTGACTAAAAAGGTCAAGGGTATCTTTTAATGATGAGATATGGGGGAGACCTCCACCTAAGAAAATAAGAACGTCATACATGAAAAGAAGATGGGAGACAGAATAGCTAGTATAAGCGGATACACCTTTCAAACATGCCCTACAAAATGCATCTCAAATCGGTCTACTTAGGTCCTCGACCACAAGAAGAAAAAGAAAGGGAGAGAGAGGAGAACCTTGTCTTAATCCCATTTTGGCAAGGAATAAAGGAGAAGTGACTCCATTTATGAGGATAATAAAAGATGGAGTGTGGATACAATTCATAACAAAGGAGAAAAAATATTGTGGAAATCCCAGGTAAATCATAAGAAGATGAAGATAAAGCCAATTGACCCTATTAAAGGCTTTGGAGAGATAAAATTTTAAGACCAAATCTTTTTTCCAAAAGGTGTGGATTGAATGGAGAGATTCTTTGTCTAAGTTGACAGCCTCATGAATCTACCTATTAGATAAGAACTCAAACTATTCAAAGGAGATATGGTTTAAGAGAGTGTCTTTTAATTCGAGGGCAATAGTCTTTGAGATAATTTTGTAGATGGTGTTACAAAAATATATGGGCTTGAACTAATCAAAGGATTCAACATTATCAATTTTCAAAATAAGGGTAATCAAGGTGGAGTTAAAAGGGCCAAAAACAAGGCCATAGGATCTCAAATATTCAACAATAGAGAGGAGATCCTTGCCTAATAAATCAAAGTAGTGGTTAAAGAATTCAATAGGTAGCCCATTCAGAACATGGCTTTTGTCCTTTTTAAAACTATGTCGAACTCTTTCTAATTCAGGCAACTTCATTTTCCTCTTCTTCTATGATTCTTGTAAAATGTTTATCCACTGAAAATATTTGTTCAATAGAAGCTTTCCCATCCCGATGAAAATTTTTTTTGAGAAAAGAACATCATTCTTCAGCTATGTTATAAAATGAGATGGCCATATTTCCATTTACCCCTTTTATTCTCCTAATGGTGTTAATGGTTTTCCAATGGTTAGCCACATCGTGGAATAATTTTGTGTTATCGTCTCTTGGTTGTATCCATAGAGATTGACTTTGTAGCTTCCATTCCTTTTCATTTTCAACAAGGCTCCTCCTTTTATATTTTTCTAGCTCCAATATATGGTCATTTAGATCCTCTAGTGGATCCCTAGTAACATTTTGGTTCCAATGGGAGAGGAGAAAAGATTCAATGTTGATTAGGGGTCTATAAGTCTCTCTTTTTTTTGTCCTTTCAATTATGATAGACTTAGATTTTTTGTTTTTCTCTTGGAACTAGATAGGGCAAGATTTATGAAAGTCAGGGGAGAGACATGTCTAGTTGTTTTTAAGAAGATATTTTTTTTTTTTGGGGGGGGGGGTGTCATCAAGCCACAAAGGATTGAGCTTGAATGGGCTAGAAGGCTTAGAAGTAAAATGATCCATCTCTAGGAGGATAAAGACATGATTAGAGTCTCAACTAATAGAATTCCATTGTCTTATTTCAAAATTTGTGCCCAGAATAACATTTGACACCAAGAATCAATATAGGAACTTTGTTATTTTGGAGGACCTAAATTGATTATTATCCTTGTAGGCAGAATATTGGGAGGGATAATGTTGTAAAGAATGAGATCATCCAGCATAGTTACAAGAAAGTCTAAGGGGGGATTAGGTCTAGCGAAAGGACCCCATATTTCAAAATTTCCAAGAGTGAAATTTAGGTCCCCATTCGTAATGACTTTGCCAAAGCTAAAAATAGAAAGCTTTGCAATATTTTCCTAAAATGATCTTATGTTAGCATATGGTCCATAAAGGTTTATGAAGAAAAAATACATATATAAATTAGAGGAGTGAAGGTCCAGGACCAACCTAGATCATATGGAACATGCATTTTGTAGTCACAAGGAAAGAGGGAACCATCTGGTGATATAACCCCCTAATATACCAACAATGTCTGTGACTATAAATTCCTAGTCTGGAAGAGTGTTCCTTAAGGAACTAATAGCTTTATTGTCTTTGAGAATCGTCTTTTGTAGGAAGAGTATTTTGGGGGAGTTTTTAGCAATGAGTCTCTTGAGAGCCAGTCTTTTCCTGGGACTGGCTAGTATCTAACAATTCAAAGGGAGAACCTTTAATGCACACTTAGGAGAGGGCCAGATGCTCTAAGTTCCCTTAAAGTTGAATATTATCTCCTGAATTAAATTTTGAAACTGGCTTGTTGTTGAGATTTTGAGAGGAATATTTTTCTACCCCAAGTAGAGAGGGGATGTGGCAGGTGCTTGAAAGTACTCAAACCCCCATGTATACCATAAATGGTGTCTGGAGGAAAAGAGAGGGAAGCAGTGGAGATTATAGCAAAAAGAAGAGGGAGGGCAGGAGGGGATGGTGGAAAGGGATAGGGGGAAACAAAATGATGGATTTGTGATGGGGGAGGTAGGAGGGATAGAAGGATATGTATAAGGGAGGAGGAGAGGATGTAAGGGGGAAATTAACCCAAGTGGATTTAATAGTAAATAAGAAGTATCAACCAAATAGGAACTAGGGAGAGAGTTATTTCCCAAGTTATGACCCAATGCCTCTAGAGGATCATTTGAAGGGGAGCCTGACGGTCTGACAAAGTAAAGGACACTTTTTATAAACCATTTATTCCTTTTGATTTTCCTGATTACACAATCATGACTGAGGTTACCAAGGGCATCACATCGAGAGAATTTAAAAGGGATTCCTTGATAGTTGATGCTCTGGTGATGGGTGATATATCTAGAGCTAATAGATATTGATTTAGGTAAAAAAATGAAGGATTTAACTCCACCTAGATGTATGTGATAACCAATTACCCTTTTTGTTGAAAGGAAAGGTCCACCTCATAGGAAAAACCCCAGGGTATTCCCGAATTCTTTGAACACAGTTTTGATCCATAGAATAGGTGGTAGAGTGGGGAGCTGATGTTAGGTCCCTATACTACTAGTGTAGCCCCTTTTTGCTATTGTTAGTGTAGCCCCCTTGTTGCTATTATTGTGCCAATGTAGTCCCCATAGTGTTGTTATCGTTCCCCATAAAATCCCACTATTTTTATTGTTGTTCCCTTACATTATTATTGTTATGTACCCTCTAATTATATTGTGGCATATTAGACTCCTATATATAAAAAGGAGGTATTGTCATTTATATCATACAAGAATTGTTCATTTATGTGATGTAAATGAGGTTTACCACTTGAAGAGGCTAATTCTCAAGTTGTTGATTTATGTTTTCTTCTATTTTATGAGCTAGTTGCATAAAATTTGGTATCAAAGCTTTGGATTTTAGGGTTTTGTTGCTTCAAACAGGTCGTCTTGGTATTTTTAATATAATTTTTTTTTTACGAAGATTAAGATGCAGAAATTTTGACCACAAGGAACCGAATTTGTGGTTAACTTCATGTAAAATTTTTAGAGCTTTGTTCGCTATATTTTTGGAGATATGATCTATGGAAGTTAGGGTTTTTATAGGCTCTAGAATTCAATCTCAAACAAGTGACATATGGAAAATCATCATAACTTTCTCTGCGAGCATCGGATTTGAATTTCATAAAAAGTGACTGAAAGGGAACATACTATAGTTTCTTTTTAATTGTTTTTAGGGCTGGAGGTTGAAACAATGACACATGGCACTCTGTACAAGTTTGCTCTACTAAACCATTCTATAATTAGGTCATCGTGGGAGATAGGGAATAATTATTTCTTGAAGAATCCAATCTCTGTCTAAAAATAAAAGGGCTATCACAGGATGAAATTTCAAAACTTGGAGATATGAAATTATAGAGATACAACAGTTTCAATATCGAGTACCTAAAAAGCAAGAAAAATGTGTGTATTTTTTTTAATTTTAATTTTACATAACTTTTGTTTGAAAAATCAGTTTGAAGTGATTCCAAGGGCATATTGAAGCATAGATATCAGTATTGGGTTCTAAAATTCCTCCCCAAAAAAATAAATGTACACCCATTAAGCCTTCATAAATTTCTACTATGACACATGAAGAGGAAGAACTGCAATATGATATATCAAATTATGAGACCAAGTGCAAAAAATATCACTCTCACAAAAGATCAACCAAAGATAAACTAAATGGAGACATTGAGAGTTTAAAATTAGACATGGAAGGTTTGAAGGATGTATTAAAAGTAGACATATATGGTTTGATGTTAGATCCCTATAATACTAGTGCAGCCCCTTCTTATTATTGTTAGTGTAGCCCCCTTATTGTTATTATTGTGCCCCATAGAAGCCCACTATTGTGATTATTGTGCCCTTACATTATTATTGGTATGTAGTCTCTGATTATATTATGAACCCTTAGGCTCCTATATATAGAAAGGAGTTTTCTCATTTGAATCATCCAAGAATTGATCATTTATGTAATGTAAAGGAGTTTTCCCCCTCTAAGAGGATAATTTTTAAGTTGTTGATCTATCTATTTCTGAGTTGGTTGCATAACATTTGGTATTACAACTTTGGATTCTAGAGTTTCACTGCTTCAAACAAGCCATCATGGAATATTCGCCATAATTGTTTTTCTACGAAGCTTCAGAAGCTAAAATTATGATCACGTGGAGGAAAAATCCTAAGGTACTTCATGTATGAATTTCAAATCTTGTGTCGCTATATTTTCAGAGATATGATCTGAGGAACATAGGGTTTTTGCAAGCTCTAAAATTCCATCTCAAACAGGTGACCTAAGGAAAATCATCATAACTTTCTCTCTAAGTATCGGATTTGAATTTTGTAAAAAGTGACCGAAATAGAACGAACTCTAGCTTTTTGGGTATCATTTTCACATTAAAAAGTTGAAACAGTGACACGTGGAACTCCATACAAGTTTTCTCTACTGAAATAGTATATGATCAGATCATCGTGGGAGGTTTGGCATAACTCTTTCTTGAAGAATCCAATATTGGCCTGACTTGTTGGGTTAAAAATATGGCTCAGCATACTACAAGACGAAATTTCAGATCTTGGAGATTCAAAATTATAAAGATGCAACAACTACAATATCTAGCTCCTTAAAAGTAATAAAAAGGTGTGAATTTTTAAAATTTTGCATAACTTTTGTTTGAAAAAATAGTTTGAAGTGATTCAAGGGGCATAGTCAATAATAAATATCATTTTTCATTCCAAAATGAATCGAAGCAATAAAATGAAAACACCTATTAAGAAACTAGAAATCTATACTATGATGCATGAAGAAGAGGAATAAATGCAACATGATATATTAAAATTACAAGACCAAGTGAAACAAATTTCGCTCTCGCAAAGAATAACAAAAAATGAAATGGAAGCTAAGATGGATGGTTTGAAGAGTGGTTTAAAATAAGTCATTGAAGATTTGAATAATGGTTTAAAATCAGACATGGAAGGTTTGAAAAAGTTGCTACAAGAAATGCTTCCTAATGGATAAAAGGTATTAAATGAAAGTCATGATGAGAAAAAAAGAAATGTTAATCATGATTTCATAGAATCTAACATTGGATTGAAGACTCACCATATTCCAAATGTCTATATGAGTAATTTTGATGGAAAAGATCCGGTAACATAGATACTACATATGAAGGAATATTTTGATCTCCCTAATGTGAAACACACAGAAAAGGTACACATTACAACTTTATATTTAGAATCCAAACAATTTGTATGGTATCAATGGATTTATTCTCGTAAACTACTTGTCACCTGGTGATTTTTTACAGAGGAAATGATATCACATTATGAGGATACAAAGAGAAACACCTTTTTTAGCCAAATGATAAATCTCAAACAAAAGGGTTCAATGGCGGAGCACATCCAAGACTTCCAAAAATTGAATATAAGGGTAAATGATATTCTAGAGCATATAATGGATGTATTCATAGGGAATTTAAGGGATAACATCCAACATGTGGTTCGGTTTTGGGAACCTGATTCATTGGAAAAGGCATTTAGGTTAGAAAAAAAATTTATAGCAACAAATAACCCTACCACTCACAACTATAAATATTGAAGTGTTTCTTCTCCTAGCCTTCCACAACCTACAAGGTTGATACCACAAAAATTGGAAGAAAAAAGAGCAAAAGGGATTTGTTATAGTTAAGATAGTAAATACACTAAATGTCATAAGTGTGTTGAGAAGAAATTATACTACTTAGATTGTGATGAGGAGGAAGAAAAGAAATAAGAAACTTCAAAAGAAGAGGAAATACATCAGGAACTAACCCTAGAGAAAGAAGAAATGAATCTAACCATATCTTGTAATGCATTGGCAGGAATTGCCACTCCTCAAACTCTCAATATAGAAGGACATATCAAGAAGAAAATGGTAATAATGTTGATTGATTCGAATAGTACCCATAATTTTATTCATTTTAAGATAGCAAAGGAATTGAATTGCTTCCTATATCCAACACCAGAGTTTCAAACGATGGTTGAAAATGGAGGAACTATAAATTTCTCTGGAAAGTTCCATAATATCAAGCTTTTCATTCCAATGCTTTCCATTCCAATGGTGGGTGCTGATGTTTTACTAAGAGTCCAATGGTTATAATCTCTGGGTACGATAGCTTTTAATTTTCAAGGACTTTTCTTGAAATTTTTATGGGAAGGAAAGGAAGTTGAATTACGAGGTATCTCAAGGAAACTAGGAAAGATAATCAACTCTAATGGAATGAAAAAGCTTCTAAATAAAGAACAATAGAGCGTAATTGCACAATTATGCTCACTAGAGGTTCAAACATCGAAATCATCTATTTCTCCATATCTCCAAAAAGTCATGGACAATAATTCCAAGGTATTTGAGGCACCAAAAGGCCTCCCACCTATTTGTGATCATGATCATGCTATTCATTTGATTTCGGGAACTGTTTCTCCAAACATCAGGCCTTACAAATATCCCTATGCCCAAGAGAATGAAATTGAACATATGGTTGCAAAAATGCTAGAGTCCAATATAATTCAACCTAGTCAAAGTTCTTTATTTGCTCCAGTAGTAATGGTGCACAAGAAGGATGGATCGTGATGTATGTGTCCAAATTATAGGGAGCTCAACAAGCTCACTATTAAAGATAAATTTCCAATTCCTATCATTGATGAATTATTAGATGAATTACATGGATAAATTTACTTCACCAAGTTGGATCTTCATTCAGGATATCATCAAATTAGAATGAAGACTGAAGACATTCTGAAAACAACATTTAGAACTCATGATGGTCATTATGAATTTTTGGTTAGGCCTTTTTTCCTTACCAATGCACCTTCTACATTTCAAGGTTTGATGAATTCCATTTTCAAACCCTTCCTTAGAAAATTTTCGTTAGTATTGTTTGATGATATACTAATCTACAACAAGACTTGGAAGGATCATGTTCAACATGTTGATAGGGTGCTCGAACTATTGCAGGAGAAACATTTATATGCGAAAACCTCTAAATGTTTCTTTGGAGTGTAGGAGGTGCCATATTTGAGTCATATTGTATCTTATGAGTGTGTTAAGGTATACCCTAACAAAATTAAATCCATTAAGGAATGGAAAATCACCACAACCATAAAGCATTTACAAGGATTTCTTGGGTTCACAGGGTATATTATTGCAAGTTTGTTAAGAATTAAGGGAGAATAGAAACAACTCTAACAACATTAATGAAGACAGATGCATTTTATTGGACTCCAGAAGCAACTAAGGCCTTTGAACATCTTAAAGAAGCAACGTGCCAAGAATCGGTCTTAGCTACACCAGACTTCATAAAAACCTTTATTGTGGAATGTGATGCCTCAAGAAATAGAATTGGTGTTATTTTAATGCAAGAAGGAAGATCCATTTCTTTTGAAGGCCATCCAATCAAAGGAAAGTATTTACAAAAACCTATTTATGAGAAGGTTACCTAGTTGTAATGATTAACAAGGGAACAATTGAAGTAGAGGGAGAAATCAACAGTAGAGTTTCAACAAAGAATTTGGGAGCATATTTCTGGAGGAGATTCCCACAATGATTTCAATTTTCTAGTAGCATGAATGAGGTCAATTTTATCAACATAAGAGTAGGCCAAATTCAGTAGTGCGAGTAGGTAGATAACCACTATGAGTGATAGAGAGGAGCTTGTATCAGTGTGCCAATATCATATCTATCACCTAGAGGTAGAGCGAGTGGATCAAGAAAAGTGTTGGAGACAGTTTTACTTGTAGGTGCATTTTCCCAGAGGATGAGTGAATTTTCCATAGGATCCTAATGTGTATTTGTAGTCACCAGTGTGAGTTTCCCAGAGGAGGTTCAAATAGGCTAAGGGCAATCAAAATTATTTTGTACAGGAAACTTGTGTTTCAAGATTATTTTCCTATGGGGAAAAGTTATTTGTTGGAGATTTTCCAATGAGAGGCAAAAAATTGTATTTCTCAAATTTTTGAAGATTAATAATAAAACCCTCATTTGCTTAACTAGTTTTCCCCACATTGAGGTTTTTCCAGGGATTATTATCCAAAATCTTGGTGTCCATAAATTTGTGTGTATGCATTATTTCTCAATCCTTGTATTTATTGTGAAGATTGCAGTAGTGAATTAACCATTATTTTCCATAGTAATTTATATAAGAAAAATAAACTGCATAAGTTAGAAGATTAATTTCCAGTTGCTGCAATTAAGGAAATTTCACATGGTATCAAAGTTAATATAAGTTAGAGGGCTTGTAGGAGTAAATTAGCATAGGGCATAGGAAGAGAAAGCTGAGGGTTTTAACCCAGCTCGAATTTCTTCAGTAATTTCTCCATTTTATTTGAGTTTCACAAATTTCCAAAGGTGATTGTAATAGGTTTGAGAGATAAGGACAAGTTGGATGGAGCCTCCAATTTTGGTGTTTGGAAGGCCATGATGTCATTCCTTTTGGATGAGTATCGGCTAAAGGAGTATGCAAAAAATGTATTTGTCATACCAGAAAATACTCAGTAGCTGGCTACCTATAAAAAGGAGAGTCCCAAAATTAAAAGGATGATCCTTGATGGAGTTAAGGACAACATCATTACACATATCATAGAGAAAGGGACAGTGAAGGAAATGTGGTATTCCATCTTAAAATTGTACCAAGATCCTTCGAAAAATAGGAAGATGATTCTTAAGGAAAGGATAAGGACAATCAAGATGCATAAGGGTGGAGATGTGAGTTCTTACCTCACCAAAATTCCACTTGTCAGGGATGAATTGGAAACAAGCCAAGTGACAATGAGCTAGTGCGCATAATACTTAATGGGTTCTCAAATAAATGGAGTATGTTCATCCAAGTGATTTATAAGCAAGAAAAACTTCTAGATTGGGATTTCCTATGGAGTGACTTCACATAGCATGAGCTTAGGCTTAGCTTGGTCAATGGTACTAGTAGCTTCAGCAAGGCACCAAAGGTGGAGAAGGAACAAGAAAATGTCAGCCTAGTATTAAAGGGAAAGGTGAGGAAGGGTACCAGTAAGGGACAATGATAAAAAAGAGAAAAGAAGAAGAAGGACCTATCAAAGGTCGAGTGTTTTGGTTGCAGTCAACATGGTCACTATGTCAACCAATGTCCTAATCGAAAGAAGGATAAGAAGGGGAAGAAGGCAACAAATTCAATGAAAATTGAGGATTTGTCTTCTAGGATAGAAGATGAATATACTCTCATAACTTTCATCTCTAGCTGCTATTACATAGGTGTTCAGTACAGAGACAATGGAGCTTAGGTTATAAGATGGGGGTTAGAGACTACTTCTCAAGCTACAAGGAGGAGGAGATGGAATTCCAAATATAGATGGGAAACAAGACAAAGTGTACTCTAGTTGGGAGAGATACCATCAACATTCATTGGGAGTCAGGAAAGAACACAAATGTGATAGATGTACTACATGTGCTAGGATTGGGTATGAACTTGATTTCAATATATGCACTATATGATAAGGGGTACAATGTGTACTTTGTGGGGCAAGGTGTTCATTAAAAACCAAATTTGGAAGAAGGTCAAACAGATTGGGGTTCAAAGCAAAAAGTATACAAGTTGTAGTTTGATTCTCCAAAGGAACTGATCAACAATAATAGAAGTGGCAGAGATTTGGGAGAGTTATGGCATAAGAGAATGGGACACTTCCAACATGGAGCACTAAGTTTACTAAGAGATACTGTGACAGGTGTGCCAAAATTAAGCATGGAACATGATGACATATGAAAAGGGTGCATACTTGGAAATTTTATAAAGGAAATGTTAACAAGAAGTGATGGTAGAACCAGTGGTGTGTTACAATTAGTACACTCAAACATTTGCTCCCCAATGTACACCAAATTTCTGAGGGGTTACGAGTACTTTGTTAACTTCACAGATGAATTCTCCAAGAAACCCTAGATCTATTTTCTGAAGATGAAGGATGAAGTCTTCAGTTTCTTCCAAGAGTTCAAAGCTCTTGTCGAGAATATGATAGGAAAAAGGATCAAGGTGCTTTGTATAGATAATGGATGCGAGTACATTGATAATTCCCTCACAGGGTTTTATGTGAAGGAGGGAATCAAGAGATAGTGGAAAACTCCAAACGACCCACAACAAAATGGAGTTACGAAGTGGAAGAACAAAATGGTTGTTGGGGCAACAAAGGCAATGTTATATGACCAAGATATGCCCAAGTGTTTAAGGGCAGATTCATTAACATGACAATGTACATACAAAATGGGGTTCCTCATAGAGTGTTGGGGAAGATAACACCAGAGGAGGTCTTCACAGGGAAGAAGCTAGAGGTCGGTCACTTCATGATATTTGGCAACATAACATACTGTCATGTTCCATATGATAACAAACCAAACTGGATTAGACTACAGAGAAGGGATATTTCATTGGATACAATGAAACGTCTAAGGTGTACAAAATCTATATTCCTAGAAACATGAGTAGCATCATGAGACATGACGTACATTTCCAGGAGGAGAAAGCCTTTATGATATCTCATGCATTTCCAACAAATGATCAAAGTGGGCTAGTATAAGCTCCAAAGGTTGAGCAACAACTACAAGGATAGTCACAGGGACAATAGAGTACTAATACAATTACCAGTATGAGCACTAGCTAAGGTGTAGGAGGTCCTGTGAGTTCATATAAGACGAAGAAAAAGGGGCAGGATGAGGAGATTTAATCTACAACCACCACCATTGGAAGAAGAAGTAGAGAGGTGATTCAAATGTTGAGAGATGCACAGGAGTTTGTGGGAGCTCCTAGATCGAGAACTAGTGTTGAGTTTTGCCATTACACAAAAAACCATAGGAATTATTAAACTTCTAAACCCTTACCTTTACCTTAAGTGGGTGTTTACCCCCATATTCAAAGGGTCGTGGTCAGTCCACATGATTGATTCCCAAAGGTGCAATGGTTAGTCCAACAGCCCCCCCCTCCAACGTAACTCAGGGGAATCAAACCTAGGAAAAGGCTCCAATACTATGTTTAGGTTTTACATTACCCCAAAACCCACATGCATTAGTAAACTTCAAAACTATTACCATTACCTTAAGTGGGTGGTTAGTATCATGTTCCCAACGTGGTGGTTAGTCTAGTTGATCAATTCTCATAAATGTGATAATTAGTCCAACACGTTACGCACTAAGATAGATGGTGGTGTTTAAAGACACTATTGTTGTGTTCCCGGTGGCCACCGAGTTTAATTAACATTGATATTTCTAGCCTTTAGATAGGCTTCATCGAAGATGAATACCATGGGAAAAACCATGGATTCCTATAAACCTGGAGCCAAAAACCATTGGTAAATTGATGGAGACAAGTTTACCAGATCTACCCTAACAACCCCCCCTTAAACTTGAATTTGAGAGATTGACCTGGTCCCATACATCTTTGTTTAATTCCATATAAAAAAGTTTCCATCTATCATATTACATAGGTAACTAGCCATTGTATTGACTAGTTATCTAGGACACATTTTTAGGTAAACAATTCAACAACCATCTCACTTGAGATATCACATTCCCCCCTCAAGCCATGATACAAGTGCACCTGCCACCCCAGTACCTATCCAAGTGGTCCATTCCATAACTTGATAAATCCATGAACCACTTGCACTGCATGTATACTTGAGAAAGCTCTTAAGGCCTTACAATTAACGTGCTCCCATGTAACATGTCTTCCTAAAATTTATAGGGAAATGCCTTGGACCAAAACCATTAGGGCATACACACATCACATATTGGCTCTCCATCTACCTTTGGCTCTTATACTTACCACTTAGATATATCCACTTTCAACTCTGACCACTCTAGCTCTGATACCAAGTGTTAGGATCACAAAGCATCAAGAGAGATGGTGGTGTCTAAAGACACCATTGTTGTGTTCCTAGTGGACACTAAGATGAATTAAAATTGGTATTTCTAGCATTTAAATAATATTCATTAGAGATTAATACTATGGGAAAAACCATGGATTCCCATAAATCTGATGCCCAAAACCATGAGTAACTTGACCAAGTCAAGTTTACTAGATCCACCCTAACAGCTAGAGAGTGCATATAACCAAACAGGTATAATGTGTTAGTGATAGAGGTCAATGACAGGGAACCTTCTAGTTATGATGAGGCTACACAATTTCAGGTGTGGAAGGATTCCATGGTTGAGTAGTATAATTCTATCATGATCAACGATGTATGGGAGGTCATGCCTAGACCTGTGGATAGGTTATTTGTAGGCTCTCACTAGATCTACAAGGTGAATATTTTGTAGATGGTAGTGTGGAAAGTATAAGACTAGATTCATGGCCAAGGGGTTTTTGCAAAAGGAATGCATAGATTATGAGGATATCTTTCCACCAATGGCCAAATATACCTCTATCTAAGCAATGATATCATTAGCATCATAAATATGATGGAAGATTCACCAGATGGATGTCAATACTACATTATTGAATAGGATGATAGAGGAGAAGGTGTATATCAAACAACCATAGGGTTTTGAGACACATGGGAGAGACACACATGTGTGCAAATTGAAGAAGGTGCTATGTGAGTTAAAACAAGATCACTGGGCATGGTATGGTTTGATCAACAGCTACTTGCAGTAGATGGGTTTTTTGAAGAGCGAAGAAAATTCCAACATATAATCTCTGATGGTAGGAGGTGAGCCACTCATACTGGTTTTATATATGGATGATCTCTTCTTGAGAGCATCATCAAGGCTCATATAAGATTAAAAGAGGGACTTGGAAATTTGAGTTTGAGATGAAGGACTAAGGACTGATGCATTACTTCCTAGGACCAGAGGTATGGATGATGGATGGGGATATCTTCCTTTGGAAAGGGAGATATAATATGGAGATTATGAAGAGATTCAGGATGTAGGACTGTACACCCATGTCCATGACTATGATTACCAACTAGAGGAATATAGATACATTAGAGGAAACATATGTGGACCCAACCTTATATAGGAAGCTCATCATATCTCTCATGTATCTGGTCAACACAAGGGCAAAATTTTGTTTCGTGGTGAACACTCTAAGTTGGTTCATAGTGGAGCAGAATAGAGTACATTGGACAACAAAGAGACATGTATTGAGGCATCTACGAGGTACAATCAAGTATGGATTATTATTATAGGCCATTTTTTCACATCCGATCAGTGAGCCTACTAACGAGATCAATCAACATCCTTTCCCCCCTTGTCACCATCTTGCACAAATCCCTAAGCATGTACCTTTCATTTCCCATAATTTCAGACCTAAACTACATCATCTGAGCCAATTTGAATACAAATGCTCCCCGTAAGCCTATGAGGGTGTGTTCACTAGCAGGTTGCTCCACAATGGCATGCGTTGATCACCAATAGGTTGCTCCTCTTTACACCTGCTTTGGTTCTAGAAATCTAGGAGAATGATCAAGATTCTAGAAGCTTCCCCTTATAGGAGTTTCCATAAGTTGTTTCAACTACTTAACTTGGATAAAACATTCGGATCCTATCCATCCCTACATTGGAGTTTTCACCACTTATACTTTTATCCTATCGCTCCATCAAAGGTGGATATCTTACCCTAGATTGGTAATTGGATAAGAACTCCCAACTTACCATACTTCTTTATATATTCCTAGCCTTCTATGTGGTTGGGAGTTGGCTTTTGGAGAGTGATTCTACCCTTATTATGATGTAGTGAGTGGTCATCATCTCATGCATTTAGGGTGATTGGAGGTGAGTATTGTGAAAAGGAAAGGACAAGTCAACAACTTGGAGGAGCTCTTCTACAAGATCAACTGCTACTTATGGTTGTAATCTCCTTCCATTTATATTAATACAAAGAATTAATTATTTTCCTATATGTGATGTTGTTATTTCACTTATTTCAATACCATGTTGATTTATTGAACAAGTACTTAGATGATACTACATAGATCTTGTATTTTCTTGGCTTGTGTTATCTGACTTTGCAGGTTCTAATTTTGGCAATCAGAGATGGAATTGGAGCTTCCAAGCTAAACAAGGAGTGAAGTGTGCGAAGGATTCTAGGTAGGCCTCAGCCTATCATCTATCTACTTTAAGGAAAAGCATTGTGTTCCTTGTCTCTATGTTTTTCTAGGTTAGCCACCAACCTAGGGGAGATAATTTTGTCCGCAATCGTAAATCTCGTATAACATCTTGGTGACTCCACTGGGGAGCCGAGCATTCCCCTGGTGGAATCCTTCTCCATTGTGTTTGATTACCTCCTTGACATACCTTTGTTGTATCATCTAACCAATAACATACCCATGAAGTGATTTCATTGAGCATTTTTTGTAGTTTTTGTGTTGGAAACCTCTTTCCCAGGCCCAATGCACCCTTTGTGCCTTTGACAGGGCATTGCACCTCACTCTGGCCCACTCTGCACTAGCATTGACCCCTATTTTTTCATGAATTTTTCCTTGGTTCTTGAGCCCATATTTGGTCAGCCTACTTCTACCTAAAATTCCCTGAGTCTTCAATGTCTTGTGGTCTCTCTAAAGCCTCCATTTGGTTTGCATTTGTGTTGTTTTCCTTTGGTAAGAATTGGTTTTGATTTTTATTTGTTCTTATCACTTAGTTGCTTGCAAACTGTTCTCATTTGGTTGTTGGTTGCTTGGATGAATTTTGTTTTAGTCCTCATTCTGAAAAGTGTAATTGAATCAGTAATTGAACATTTACATCTTAGTTTTCTTCATCTCGAAAATTAATTGTGATGAAAAGAAAAAATTTACTCGACATTTAGTGTTTTGCATGTGTATTAGCATAAGAACAATTGCATCAGAAAGGAAATTGCATCTTGCATTTTGTTTGTTGCATATTGTGCACTGCATCTTGATTATTTCTTCCCTTCCTTAGCTAGATTTTCATTGAAAGAGGAAGAATTTCTATTTTCTCATGGTGGATTTTCATTTTAGGATATTTAGGTGACATTGATGGTGAGCCCTAAAACTAAAACATAGTCAAAGATATATAATCAAATTTACTGAATCAACCTAAGGAGCATTTGTAACATTCACACAAACATTTAGAGGTCTAGGTTAGAGACGTGTTCCAACGTCATTAAATGTAGGGTATGTCATTGTTTGGTATCGTTGCATCTTCGGGGTGAAATCTCGTTCCACGTATGTGAGTGTAGAAGACCATACTCCACGTACCTTCGGTTATATTAGTGATGCTCCAAGCACGTAAAGTATATGGGAATACTCTCATCGAATGGTTATGCATTAGACAAAAATACTATGGACTGCACTCCCACATACTGTTGCATATATTTTGGGAGTCCCCAATAGGTTTCCATCCATCGATAGGTAACCAAGTCTACTACCTTGTATACCATGATACACTAAACACAACATTTGGGGATATTGGTTGACATACGTTAAGTCCTTGGTTCGCCAAGGTGTATATTGTAGATCATGATTTCTTGGTAAACCTTTATGCCTAGTTACCCCATTGTTTTGCTTGTTTATTTAATTTCTAAAGTCAATTAATTGACTATAGAATAACATCCTCCCCGTGGAACAACTTCTTAGTAGATCTTAGGTTGAGACTAATGGCAACAGTTCCTGAGTCCACTAATCAAAGAAACCCCTCTGATGGGAATCTTGGTCCTTTTGCTTCTTTTGGAAATATTGGTGCTCCTTATATGGCAACATTGTCCCTTCCTGCATTCACCATTGGTTTTCTAGTTTAGTTATTTTTTACACCTATGGTTCCGAATGTCCAAACAACTTCTCAACCAAGTTCTTCTCCACTTGAACAATATCAACCTCAAGTTGATCCTAAATATGACCCTTTGCGTTCTTTGCATGTTCGGTCTTATTCCTCTTCTTCCTCTTCGTCTGGTGAAAGCCTGCAAATTAGTAACTAGGTGGATAAGAAGAAGAAGCAAAGGAAGATTAAGAAGAAGAAAAATAAGCAGGGGGATAACCAAACAACCATTTCTACCGATGAGATTGATGTTGAGAAGCCTTCCAATCAACCCTGTAAATTTGAATTCCCTTGCATGCTTTGTAAGGTTGAACACCTTCTTAGAAATTATCCTGGTATTCCCAAGGTATTAGAAGTGTGGTCCATAGGCTCACATCAACCTTCGTCATCAGCCTCTAGAGAGCGTGTTGGTGATAAATTCTCAACTAGTGATAGTAAGGTCCATGGGAAAAAGGGTAAATTCAAATTTCCCTATAATTTATGTGAAGGGAATCATCCTATTCACCTTTGTGCTTATATGGATGATGCCTCAAAAGTGTTGGAAAATATTACAACTTCTCAACCACGACTTCCAATTGGTTACCAGAATATTTCTCCCAATCCCCCACTAGTTGATGAAGTGATTGATCAAAATCTGAACCCCATCAATCCCACTCTATCTAAACATGAATCCCATGAGTCTGTTCCTAACTAACCATTGGTTGAGAAAATGGTTGGCCCGATTCCACCTTCAGTCAATCATACTTTTCCCGTAGAGAGTAAGGATCATATCGCTCAAGTTCTTATTACTTCTTCTAATTCTAGCGGACAAGGGGGCATTTATACCCCCCCTATGGAACCCCCTCCAAGGAAACAGGTCATTGCCTTTGATTGGAGTCGATTGACAGAACCTTGTCTCCCTTCTTACATGCCTTTTAAGATCATGGTAAAGGCTTATAAAAATAACATCCATCACATTGTTATAGATGAGGGAGCTTCTATTAGTATTCTATCCTCCTCTGCTTGGAAAGCTTTGGGTTCCCCACAACTTATGTTCATCACTTCGAATCTGTTAGCTTTTAACAGAAGATCCAGTCAACCCTTAGGGATACTTTCTCAGTTTCCTGTTACTTTGGGAGGAAAAATTGTATGTATTGATGTTATGGTTATCATAGAACCTTTATTCAATTCGCTTCTAGGGTGAAACTGTATTTATGCTATGAATGTTGTTGTATCCACACTCTTTCGAGTGATGTGCTTTGCGCATGATGGACAAATTGTGGCTATCGATCATCTTTCATTTGTTGGTATTTAATTTTCTGCCAATCATCCTACTTCCCTAAGTGTTCCTAATGTGCAAGAAACATCTCCCCCACCACAGATTTATTATGTGGCAACCTGTTCCATGCCCGTGACTACTAACGATCTAGTAGACGATATGTGCATCATTTACTGGGGCCATTGGAGTCTAATCTTTCCATTGGATCCCTTGATATGTATCCCTTCCAGAATTTTGTTCTCCCATTTGATGATAACCTCTTGGAAGTCATGGCCTCTTAGCTGTCATGATTAAGGTCCTTGGAGTAGAGTTCCTTTTCTTGTGTCAAGATCCTTAAAAGATGAAGCAAGGTCCTAGAGCAGAGTTCCTTTTCTTGAGTCAAGCTCATTAAAAAGTGAAACAAGCTCTTATGAGGATAGTTCTTTTACTATGTCAACCTCGTTAAAAAATGAAATAGGTTCCTATGAGCATAATCTTTTTCTTGTGTCAAGCTCATTAAAAACTGAAACAAATCCCATTTCAATTAGAGTATTTGATTAAATCTCCAAATTTCCCACTTGAGTCTTTCAGTTGATCTCACAAATGAACCTTCATTCCATCCACTTGTTAGTACCCAGTAGTCCACTTAGGTGCATGAAATGAATCTTGGGGGGAATGTACCTCAAATTGAGTCATTATGCTAGGGCATGCCAACTTACTTCAAGCATAGTTTTTCCTCTATTTCAAGCTTGTGTAAAAATGAAACCAGTCTTAAGCTTAGTTTCTCATGTTTCAAGATTGTGTAAAAATGAAACCACTTTCAAGCATAGTTTCCCATGTTTCAATATTTTGTAAAAATGAAACCATTCCCACTTTACCTCTCGTGATTTCCATTTTTTATCATCCAATTTATTCCAGATGAGCCTTAATTTTCTAATTCTGTTGTCACCATCTTCTTGGACGATCATACATTTTCACTTGGTTTTTACCCTTTCTTGAGGAACCACTGCGATGAATGGTCTTATTAGCCAGCCTCTTGACCTTTACAAGTTTTGAGTAGTTCCATCATGAGAGGAACCAATTGCTACCCTTCATACCACTCGTTTGTCAAGGAGGATTCCTCTTTCAACTCTTTTTAGACTCCAAAAATATGAAAAGATTGTCAAGTACTTGCCTTTTCGAACTTGTAAAAGTAAATGAAACTAAGTCTACTTAGTATAGGTTTAACCCTTTTCCAGATTGAGATAGACCAACTACAAAAAAGGAATACCTTAGTCGAACATGGCTAAGTGGTTCTCTTGGGTATTGTTTTCTACCTTTTCAAACTTGAGGGACTACCTACAAAAAGGGACATTTGGAGTTTTATTTTTAACCTCTTTTTCAAAATCTCTAAACATGAAAAATATGTTGAGTTTTACCTTCGCTGGACTCATAAAAACATCAAACAATGATGGACTCATTGATCATGGCAAGGTTGAATCACTCCTTCTCAGGGTTCGTTAAATAGACTTGGAGGGATTCATTCGAAGGATGAACTTACAAATCAAGCATATGTTATCCTCTTCAAGCTTATTAGAAAATAAAGAGGTACTGACCAGCATGGTTGGGGAAATTGGGAAAATAAGGGATAACATTTTTCTAATGGAAGCGAATCGCACTTGAACACAACACTCTTCCACTTCATTTCCATGGCTATTGAGTTGGGTAATCTTCTTGTCTTTTGCTTATCATACTGTTTTCAAAGCCTCCATTCTCATTTTTGGGTCAATGATGCCAACTCCATTCAATGTCACCAGTGTGTTCAAGAGAATTCATTCAGTTGATCTCCGCTACAATACTCTTAAGCCTTCATTTCATGTCTCTCTTTCCTAATCTAGTTCCATGTCAGCATCATTCTTATCATTTTGTCTCAATCATCATACCTGTTTCGTGTCGTTTATGGGGGATACATCAAGACCCTCTTGTGATGGGTCACTTCCTATCGAATCAACACATCATCCAGGAAGTTGACTTAAAAACATACCTTTGGTACCTTGGTGCTTGCATACATCAATGGAAATTTTCCTCGCTCTCGGCAACAGGTTTACATCAATGGCCTTTGACTGAAAGATTCTGTTTGGTGTTCGACATCATCTCATTTATTCATTCCATACAAATTGTATCATAGTACCTTGAGATCCATTAACATCATCAGTGGTTTGTCTCACATCTATTAGCAACTTACATAATTAGCTGGTAATCAGATGGTGTCTACCATGTTCGACTCCAGCTCATTGATTCACATGGTTAGACTCATACGTTGGTTGTTTATGTGGATGAGATAGAAGACCTTGAATCTATTTTCTGTCATTCGAGCTTGAATTTCAGGATTATACAAAGATCAAAATGTATGATGGCTATAATCATCTAGATAGTAATCCAGTCATGGGTCCACTAGTTGCATCTATGGATGCATCTTTTGATCATCGTACATGTTATGATAGCTTATGAGATGAGTATGGGTATGCCCCCCTCAACAAACAAATATGTCATGTTGTAAATGTATTGTAGAAGATGAAGATCGTCGGTTGTCCTTGATCCCTACTTGTCACAAGGTAAAGCACTTCCATCATAAGTCATCATCTCTGACTTTGCGCTTTAGGGGGAATTTAGTTATAGGCCATTTTGTCACATCCGATCAGTGAGCCTCCTAATGGGATCAATCAGCATATTATTCTCCCCTTATCACCATCTTGCAACAAGCCCTAAGAATGTACCTTTCATTTACCAGAATTTCAACCCTAAAGTACATCATATGAGCTATTTTGAGGACCAAAGCTCCCTATAAGCCTACTGGGGTGAGTTCACTAGCATGTTGCTCTACTTTGGCCTGTGTTGATGACTAGTAGGTTTCTCCCCTTTGCACCTCTGTTGGTTCTAGAAATCTGGGATAATGATCGGGATTCTGGAAGCTTTCCCTTCTAAGAGTTTCTAGAAGTTGTTTCAACTACTTACATTGGATAAAAAATTCAGATCCTATCCATCCCTACATTAGAGATTTCACACTTATCCTTTGATCCTATCCCTCCATCAAAGGTGGATCTCATACCCTAGATTGGTAATTGGATAAGAACTCCCAACTTATCATACTTGTTTATATATTCCTAGCCTTCTATGTGGTTGGTGGTTGGATATTGGAGAGTAATTTTTCCCTTATCCATCTGTAGCGAGTGGTCATCATCTCGTGCATTTAGGGTGATTGGAGGTTCATATTATGACAAGGAAAGGACACGTCAACAACTTGGAGGAGCTCTTCTACAATAGCAACTACTACTTATGGTTGTAATCTCCTTCCATTTATATTAATACAAAGAATTCATTATTTTCCTATATGTGATGTTGTTATTTCACTTATTTCAATACCATGTTGATCTATTGAAAGAAGTACTTATATGATACTACATAGATCTTGTAATTTCTTGGCTTGTGTTATCTGACTGTGTAGGTTGTAATTTTGGCAATCGGAGCTACAATTGGAGCTTCCAAGATAAAGAAGGAGAAAAGTGTGTGAAGGATTCTAGGTAGGCCTCACTCCATCATATATTTACTTTAGGAAAAGTATTTTGTTCCTTGTCTCTCTATTGTTCTAGGTTAGCCAATGACCTAGGGGAGATACTTTTGTCTGTAATCGTAAATTACGTATAACAATTATGATATGCTTCAGGTGATGGTGTTAGTTTGTGTGGATGTGCAGATGCAGAATGGACATGTAGTTCATTGGATCAAAAAATCACTTTAGGGCTTTGCTTTAGTATTGGATCAGGGGTTGTCTCTTGGTGCAACAAGAAGTAGAAGTCAATGGCACTGAGTTTTGTAGAGGCAAAAAACATGGTATTGAGCATAGTCACATGTGAAACTATTTAACCAATAGCTACTACGATAATCATAGTTCAATCAAATTCTCTGAAAATCCATTATTTCATGATAGGTAGAAGCATATTGACATAAGATACCACTTCATCAGAGATTGTGTCAACATGAATTAGTTCGGCTACAACATGTTCCCATAGATTAGCAGGTTGCAGATATTATCATGAAGGCCTTGGGTAAGGATATTGTCTACTTTAGGGATAAGATGGGAGTAGTGGAGAACATCTTCCTCATTAAGAGGGAGTTTTATTTTTTGGTTGCATCAGATAGGTGTTCTAGTATTTATGGTGTCTATGAGGCTAAGGAATGCAATTTCTCCAATAACTAGAAAAGGTTTCGCAAGAAACACCTCAATTATATTAATTATCTAATTATTAAATATTTTCCTAAGTTTAACTTAGGAAAATTTGTTAATTAAATCAGATTAATTGAGGAAAATTCAATTTTATCTAGAGACTTCTAGAAAAATCATTTGATGGGGTCAAGATAATCTTAGACATCGATTGTGATTATATTGTGGCCATTGGTGGCTCAATGAGAGATTATAAGAGAATTTTGATGGTACATTGAAGATCATTCAAGAAGTCTGACTTACCCATTTGTAGTGATTAACAAGAGTGCAATTGAAGTTGAGGGAGACGCCAATAATAGGGTTTCAACATAAATTTGGGAGAAGATTTCCGGAGGAGATTTCCACAGTGATTTCTAGTTTCGAGTAGCAGGAAGGAGGTAAAATTTATTTGCATAAGAGGAGGCCAAATTCAGTGCTGCGAGCAACCAAATATTCAATGTGAGTGACAAAGAGGAGCTCGTTTTAGTGTGCCAGTGTTGTATCTATCACCTTGAGGCAGAGTGAGCGGGTTAAGAGAAGTGTTGGAGGTAGTTTTACTTGCAGGGGAATTTTCCTAGAGGATGAGAAAATTTTCTAGAGGAGCCAATGCACATTTCTAACCACCACTATGATTTGCCAAGAGGAGGTGCGAATAGGCTAAGGAAGGCCGAAATTATTTTGCAAAAGAAACTTGTGTTTCCAGATTATTTTTCCCATGGATAATTTTTTTTTCCTGGAGCTTTTCTAGTGAGAGGCAAACAACTATATTTCTCAAATTGTTAAAGAATAGTAATAAAACCCTCATTTGTTTCTCTAGTTTTTGCCACATTGGGGTTTTTCCAAGAACTATTGTCCAAAAATATTGGTATCCATAATTTTGTTTATGTGCATTATTTCTCAGTTCTTGTATTTATTTGTGAAGATTGCTGTAGTGAATTAATCATTATTTGCCATCACAATTTTGAATACAAATAATCTGCATGAGTTAGAAGAATAATTTCCAATTGTTGCAATTAAGGAAATTCACAATACTCATCATTAATTTTTCAAACAAAATTGATCCAAAAAAAAAATTGTCATTAATTTTTTCATTTTTAAATAGTCACCAAAAATAATCCTACAAATTTTCATACTTCTCTTTATAAATTGGAGAATTTCCTCGTAAATTTTAGATTCATATTTAAACGTATGATAATTGAATATTTTTTTTAGTTTTCTATTATTATAATTAATCGGCCTAGATCCATCTTAACATCGGATCTATCAAGTACCGAGAGGGATCAAATATTTTGAGGTGCAAACCTCTTTTTTGAATGCAAAACTTGAGGAAAGGTTTGCACGTCGAGAGATTTGATCGCTCCCGATGTTTGATAGATCCAGGGTTAAGATGGATCTAGGTTGGTTATATAATATCTATATTTGTATGTATCTTTCTTATTCCCTCTCTCTTTCTCAACCGCCAAACATACACATTCTCTCTCCATATCTCTCTCCAGGCTCCCTCTTCCTCTCCCTCTCTATATTCCCCTTATATGCCTCTATCCTTCTCTATCTCTTCCCTAAGGCTCTCCTCTCTCCCTCACTCTCTTTCCATCTCTCCATTTTCACTCCCTCTCTCTCTCCACCTTTCTCCCTCTATGCCTTTCATCTTCCCTCCCCCTTTCTCCCCCTTCAACATCATCTCTCTCTCTTCCTTTCTCTCTCCCCCTTTCTCTTGCACCTCCCTTTGTCTCTCCTCCCTATCACTCACACCCACTCTCTCCCCTCCAACTCTGTCACTATCTCCCTCCCTCTCTAATTCTCTCTCCCCCTCCATCTTTGTCTCTCTCTTACCCTTCTTTTCCTGTCTCCCTCGTCTCCTCTTCTCTCTCTTCCCTCCTCTCCTCTCTCTCCATCTCTCCCTCGTCATTGCCTCTCTCTCTCTACCTCTAACTCTATATGTATTTTTTCTTTCCTCCCTCTCTCCCCCTCCTTCATCTCTCTTTCTCTCTCTCCCTCTTCCTCTCTCCATCACCTCCCTCTCTCTCACTCTCTCTCTCCCTAGTTTTTTCACTATCTCCCTCTATTCGTCTGTCTCAAACTAATGCCATTGTATTGTGTTTAAGAAAGTATCTAAATTAAAAAAACTCAATTGGTTGAACATATTAAACTTATATTTTGGATCAATCATGTCAAATAAAATACAATAATGAAAACCTTGAAAAAAACATGCATTATCTTTCCTCTATGATTGTTAATCACTTGGCTTGCTATAATGGTTTCGATAGTTAGTTAAGATGGATCTATGCTAGCTCTTAATAATATTATTTACATTATATAAATTTCACATCTTTATATATAAATGTGTTCTCATATAATTTTATTAAAACCTTGTTTTAATTTCTATGAGAATATTTTTAGTAGTCGTAAGCATAGAGGGTTTCGGTTTAGATTTAGATATATCTTAAAAATAATTATAACCTTTGTCCTTTTATATTCAGTTAAAAAAATGTTGTAAATTAAATTAAAATAAAATATTTTAATTGTGAAATAAACAAGTTATGGTTTTTGGTCATGTGATATTGATAAGCCATGGTATTGGCCTATTATACTGTAACAAAGTCTGTTTACAAGTTAATAATATCCATGGTAAAGGGTCAGTGAATACCCATGGTTAAGAATATTGTCATATTGTTATAAAATATTTTGATCGTGAAATAAGTTATAATTTTTTGGCATATGATATTGATAAGCCATGGTATTGGCCCATGGTATTGTAACAAAGCTTATACACAAGTTCAAAATATCAATGACAAAGTGGGGTGAATATCGATGGTTAAAAATCTTGTCATCTTGTTATAAAATATTTTGATTATGAAATAAGTTATGTTTTTTGCACATGTGGTATTGATAAACCATGTATTGGCCCATGGTATTGTAACAAAGTCTATTTACAATTTAATAATATCCATGGGAAGGTAGGGGAAAATCGATGGTTAAAAATCTTGTCATATTGTTATAAAATATTTTGATTATGAATTAAGTTATTTTTTTGCACATGTGGTATTGATAAACCATGTATTGACCCATGGTATTGTAACAAAGTCTATTTACAAGTTAATAATATCCATGGTTAAGAATCTTTTCATATTGTTATAAAATATTTTGATTGTGAAATAATTTATGTTTTTTGGGCAAATGGTATTGATAAGCCATGGTATTGGCCCATGGTATTGTAACAAAGCCTATTAACAAGTTAATAATATCCACCGTAAAGTGGGGGTGAATATTCATGGTTAATCACTTTCAACTTTTAACTTTTAGCTTTTATTTATTTCTATTTTTAATTAAGCCGACATTTAAAATTGCTTACATACTTGAATTACATCTACACATCCACTCAATACTAGGCTGTAGAGCGCCACACCACTA
>APFE030983636.1:146629-184843 GCA_000404065.3 Pinus taeda
AATAACAACAATAAAAATTAATTGCTAAAATAAAAATTCAAATTAAAAAGTGAATTGAGTTTATCTCAAGTGGTTGGGAGGAATGATTGAGATCCTTCTCACCTAAGTTAAATTCCCACAATTGATATAATGACTTTGAGCCTATGATGTAATGGATCTGAACACTAAAAAAATAATTACAAATTTTAAAAAAGGGAAAGCAAAAAAACATGAAGAATCCTACTTCTTTTTAAGTTTTATCACTTCAAATCTCAAAAGACCTGGTCAAAATTTATCCTGACATCTCTTTTATTTTGCTCATGCACAAAGGCAAAAAAAGGAGAATAAAAACATTTCTTTTCTCTCAGAAGAGCCCATTGTTAGGGGAGAGATATTGAAATATATTAATATTATATATATATATATAGTATATATATATGTCACTACCCAAGTTTCAATCGGGTATGAGACTCCTTTGTTTTTGGAATAGGGGACCTACTTCTATGCAATGATTTGAATGCTAAGATCTATGAAGGTGTACATAATTTAGCCCCTTAAAGATTTAAATCTATGACTTCTTATGAGGAAAAATATGCTCTTAACCATTAGGCTGAGTTAAATTTAAACAATGTTTAAATTTTTACCTTTAAAATCCAAATATTTAACCAAATTATTTCAGGTTTGGATTTTTTACTACTGCAAATTCTAAAAAAAAAAAAGCCCAATCTTATCTTGCATACTGATTTCACCATGTTCCAAATGGTTTCAAAAATATATCAATCAAACTAAAACATCATAAAAACATAAATACATTAAAGGCAAACTTTGGAATTTTATTTTATCTTTAAAACAATGACATGTCTTTTGATAAACTTATAGTTTAACATCATCCTCACCAGGACTAAGTCATTTATTAGATAAACTAAAAATAAAAATCAATATTCTTTTTCCTTATATTCTGATTAGTTGTAGTTTTACTTTTGATAAGACAGGTTTTAAGTCGCAACTACATATTCTACATTGTTTTCATTAAAAAATTGTTTCATAACCTATAATTGTATAGATAAACATATCTAAAACTCTGATACATGTCAAATAACTGACTTATTTTACGCTAATCTTTTGCAAGTGATATATAAAAACTTGAATTGAGAATAGAGGGCCTCCATTTCCATTTCTAGGTGGAGGAGGACAATTTTCAGCAGCAACGAGGGGCATATGAATCAACATTCAAGGAAAATATGTAGAGGCTTTTGTGGGGAGGGAAAGGAAGACGCGGGACCGAAGGAAGGGAACACATCAATAGGTGGAAATTTTCAATTAGACTCAAACATACTAAAAGTGTCAACTAGTAAATGGATGTAGGCAAAAAAAAATGGTCAAGAGGCCTCCCCTTAGAATGCCTTCAGCCTAATCAAGTAAAAATACAAAACATTATGCACTATTATTGAATAAAAGAAAAATGACTATAAGATTTCTCACAATTCTATATATTGGTCATAAATTTTTGATCCACATTTTATATTTCCACACCCCCGTATTTCTATTGCATTATCCATTTTCTTTTACCTCCTCCATTATAGACCTCATTGATAGCCTAGCATTTGAAATAGTTGAAATATGGTTTCTTAGCAACACCCTATTGTGGCCACAACCACCACCCTATTAAAACCTGCTCTGGTGGCAAATTTTAATAGGTTCCCTAGACGTTTGATCTTATGTTTCTTATTGGAGTTGTCACATGGGATTATGTCTTCAAAGCTGAATGGTTAAGGCCCCCTTAATAAATATATGCAGAATGATTTATTTATAACTCAGTCTAGCCCTTCATTCATATCCTTTCATCGGGACTTATTCAATCCTCATAAACCTTCATGGTACTCTATACCCGCACATATAGCCAACCCCCACTCTCTACTATGGTTGTATTTGGACTCAACCTACAAAACCTTCTATCGCATCTTTATTTCTATTATAATGCTTTTATAATAGAAATACTCTGTAGGCATAAATAACTTACCTTTTCCGCTTTTCCTCGGTCTTTACACATTTCTCGATGCATGCCCTTATCGTTGCCGCAATCTTGCAATTTCCGCAGTCGCACTACACATTCCTCTTTTGCATCCGATATCTGATGACCTCCCGGACTTCAAATGCAATTAACCACGTCCATATCCTATCGGGTCCATAATTACATTGCATATTGAATTTTGCATTAGGTAAGGGCTAAGGTCTATCTCCCACGAATAATTATAATGTGATCAGGCTTCCGATCACATTGGACCTCGCAATCGACACTTTCAACCAGTGTATCAACCCAAGCTTCAACATTCCACGATATGGTGGACCCGCAAGGATTATTAAATGCAACACATATGTTTTCAGGTTTGAATCCCATTGCAAATTGTAATCGGTAGAACCACAGGTGATGTTGCATGTGATTGCCCGCTGCAATGTGAGATTGCGACTTGATCACATCACAACCTTGGTTGAACCAGGGATTGATTCTTTCACACTTGCTCCTTTCTTATTTTGATATGCCTTTGTCGTATCTCCCTCTTGCTTTCACCTCTTTTTATACCAGCAAGTGATTCTTAAATAAAGATTGAATATTATAGACAACGAAAATGCTTGATACTATACACAGAGCTCCCAATTACATAGTCCATCTCTTTATAAGAGTTTTAATGAGGGCAAGATTTGTTTTTTGGGCATTTCTTTCATATTTTTCATAATCATAGCTAATTTTAATTATTTCTGCAGGCGAGGATCAAGAGAAGAAAATCGAGATAGAAGAGTAGACGCGTAAGCATCAAGAATGGCTGCGGGTAAAGGATGCATGAGAGAATCTAATTAGTTTATATATATGGGTGTATTCTATTTAAGATCCGGCTTTAGGCATTCACGGTCGGGTTTCCATGTGTTGCCTGTGTATTCTGAAAGTTATGTTGTCCCGAGGTTTATCATGAAGAGATGACACACAATCATTCTCCTTTCCATCGACACCCATTCATTTCCCCTAGGAAATAAAATGCTCTAGCAAATGTGGCCTTGACGTGTCAGCAGTTTCACTGACCATTCTACATCTGTATATTTTAATTTGTATATTGAAAAGGGAAGGAAGTTGGAAAGTCAGGGGAAGACAGAGGGTCAATTTCTTTCTGCATAAGTATTACCTTTGGAGATGGAGAGAGGGCCTTTTTAGGGGCAGAATAGGATTTGATTTATTTTGCTAATAAAAAAGATTGTTTGGATCAAGAAGAAGCCTTTTTTCATATTCATTTTCCTTTCTTTTATGTTTGGAATCAGGGTGTTATGACTGGCATGAGGATATATATGTTTTGTTTTTGTGCACAGTGATAACAGACAGCTTATGACTAGTCTTGGTTTTTTGAATATAATTCGCTATCATGGTTAACTCATGAGCGATCTCCGATTTGAAGCTACATTAAACATCAGTTTAAAGTTTTATTTGTAGAAAAAAGAATGTGTATTCTTGTATGAATAATTAGATTGCAATTAAGCTTAAATACAACCTTGTTCATCGATGAACTTAGTAGTTGATTTATTTGGACTTGGAATCTATATATGATGTTTAATCTCTTTTATTATGCTCCTACAGGATATATTAGACTAGTTAGGACTAGCATAAGTAGGTAGAATCAGTGTAGATAGGACTTGATACATATAGGTTAGTTGTTTCTTTTATTGATTTAATGGAATTCTTCCTCTAGGGAGCAATCTTTCAACACCTATAACAGTTTACGAGATCCTTTGAAACCCATTGGAACTAGTGATTCCAAACGAAAGCATATCTAATCGAGGTCTGCGATCAGGTTGGTTCCCCTTTGTTGGCATAGTGAAAAGACACTGTGTCAACAAATTTGGTGCTAGAAGGAAGGCCTAAACCACCATCCACAGCTTTCAAGATTTCATCTATAAACGTCGCGCATGGATTTGAAAATATTGATGTATGGATCATAAAGGTCGAAAAGGTCCTTCTGCCCATTTGGAAGAGCCTCATTTCGAAGAAGCAGAGGTCCCTCTAAGTCCTGTGTTTGGGTCACCGAAGGAAGAGAGACTATGGGAGTATCCTGTCACTCAAGAACTACCAGTCAAAGTACTTACTCGTTCTTATGTTCGTTCCCTATCTAAGCTCCCCATATTTCATTATTTACCTCTGACAACTAAAAGAAAGCCAAGGATCTGTCCCATAAATGACAAGGCATCTGCAACCCCTTCTCTTGAAGATATTGTACTAGAGTCCTTGCAAAGTATCGACACTCCTTGGGAAGAAATTCCTGAGGATCCCAACTCTAAAGGTAATCCCGGCTCGATTTGGGAAATCCTAACAAAGAACACCCAAGGAAAACCTTCAACTAGAACCTCCCCAACCAAAATATGGTTAACGTTCCTCCTCCAGGAGGGAATCAACCTCCACCGCCTCCTCCAGGTGGGAATCAACCCCCACCGCCTCCTCCAGGTGGGAATCAACCCCCACCTCCTCTCGAAGAAATCCCTCCCTGGCTTGCACAAGATGCTGTAGCAGTACCTAAATAGCACCATGCCTTACCCAAGAACATGGAAAGAGTATTGCCTAAATTCGACCCTAAGCGGGGAGACACTGTTGATAATGATATTCACTCTTTCTTCTTAGTTGTGCACATGTTGGGGGTAGTTGACGAAGATGTGGTATGTCGCTTGTTCCTGTTTCCTCTGATTGGTATGACTTCCACATGGTACTTTAGCTTGAGAATAGGATCGATCACCTCATGGGGTGCCTTTCAGCAGGCCTTCTTAGACAAGTTTAGCGATGACAAAACACCTGTAGCCTTAGTTTTAGAACTACCCTGATTAAAAATGGAAACCAAAGAAAAGATCAAGGATTTTAACATCCAGCTCCACACTTTGTTCAACAGAATCCTGACTAATGCTAGACCTACTAATGAGGTGCTCATGGAATTCTACACCACTTATTTCCCTATCCCTACCGTGATGTGGGTTAAAAGGAGTAACACACAAACCTTACAGGGTGCTATCAATGAAGTAGTAAAAGTTGAGAATGAAATGATCAGTCTCACAACATGTCATCATACAACCGAAGGAAAGAAAGCATCTCAGTCATCCAAGAAAAGTAATGGGAGTGATAACAAAGTGGCTGAGATCAAAGAAAAGGACACCACAAATGTGGAAGGTTTGCATCAGATCATTAAGAAATTGATGAACATAGTCATCGATATGAAAAGGAATTCTGGAGAGAGTACATATGGGAATGGAGTAGATTATAACAACAGAAAATCCTTCAAACCTTTCTATCGTAAGAAGACAAAAGGTGGTCATGGTCAACTTGCGTTGCTTGCTCCACCCAATGAAGGGATTTTAAATATGGAAGAGTGGGCTCTTATCGAATCGCTTCTTACCAAAGAAGAACCTATAGTAGAGCTAGAGCCAAAACTAGAAGATGAGGAAGAGTACCAAGTAGAAGAGCCCTTGGACGAGGTATCTCAAATCAATGTACTGTGGGATTTCTATACAAATGGGAACGATGATGACGAAGGAGATAGTACAACAGAAATCCACACTAATGAAATCCACACACGAAGTAAAGGGCCACTTGCAGGCGTGATGAAGCCTATAGACCAGACAAAGAAAGATGTTCACCCTTTGAAGGCAACCGCTCCTAAGTTTCCTATTGAGAAGAATAAACCTAGTGGTGATTCCAAGAGCATTCCAGTCATGAACTATCCAGAGAAAGATTATACATCTCCAAATGCAATGAATGCGACTCAAAATGGTAAACTCCCACCTAAGAATGAAAAACCGATATGTTTACTCTACCTTACCCTATTTATAACATTGATTACAATGATGTAGATGATCTTAAGAGATCTCAATCTAATATCAGATACTTTGATTTGTTAAAGTTAACACAGCAAAGGGATCTACTTTTGAAAGCTATGAATGAACGAAATTGCAAATCTCCCACCAATCCGAGTAGCCAAACCAAGAAGTCAGCGTCCAAGCCTGTTAGAACCCCCAGTACAACCCAAACGCCATCAGCCATGGAAGCCACTCTATCAAAAATGAATCAAATGCCTCAAGATGTCATTGCAGCCATGATAGGAAGGAAATCAAAATCCATGACTCCACCTTTCCTTATCACATTTGAAATCTTCAACATGAACGTATACAATTGTCTGGTAGATTCCAATGCCTCATCCACTATTATGCCTTACACTATTACTAAAAGACTTCATGCAATGCCTGAGAAAACTGAAACTCGAATTATGCAACTGGATAGAATGAAGGTAAAAGTAATTAGAGAATTGAAAGATGTGCTAATTCGGATGGCTACAAAACTATAGTACCACGAATCATTGACATAGTGGTAGTCGACATACTCGAGGCATATGGAATGCTGCTTAGTAGGCACTGGTCAGCAAATTTGAATGGGTATGTCTCACTGATTAGTCCCATATCTTGTTGCCTCGAAAGGGAAAAGGTGATATGTTGAGAGTTGATCGAGAAAGATACATGAAGTATGTAGTGATAGAACTAAATGACCCCAATGAACCTGTAATGTTTACCAATTATATCCTTGGGAATTATAGTTTCGACGTTTGTGCCACAGAAACTTGTTTTGGAGAATTCCATGCAAAGATAGTTGAAGAAACTGCAATAAACACTCATTTGGAAGCTCTCCCTTGTAGTCCGACTGATGAGCTACCCTCTAATATGGTAGATGATAGGGCCAATTTCGTAGAAGGTAGTTCATTTGATATAACATCAAATTCTATGTTTTGGACACTCTACTTTGATGGCTCTAATTACCTAGAAGGTGCATGTGCTGGGAGCATTCTCAGTGACCCACAAGGGAACCAACATTTGATGGCCAGCCAGTTGGATTTTGCGTGCATCAACAACACGACAAGATACGAAAGCTTTCTATAGGGCTTGAAGAAAGCCATTGATATGAAGGTGAGAAATCTTAAAGTTTTTGGTGGCTCACAGATAATTGTGGACCACATAAGCAAAAGGATACATTGCAATTCACCACACCTGGTAAGATACCAACATGAGGTATGGAGATTAATTGATAGTTTTGATTCTTTTAATATCACACACATACCTCGGTGGCAAAACCAAGATGCCGATCTGATGGTTGGTATGGCTGCAAAACTTTTGCCTGATCTTAGATTAAATAAGAATAAATATTATGTTGAATTGATTTTCAAACCATCCGTGCGTGATAACATCTCAAATTGGTAGGTGTTCGAACATGATGAGCAAATCCTTGAGTTCCTGCATTGCAAAAAGACATTCAAAAATGAATTCATTGATGAAAAGGAGCATGGCAAGCTTATGAATGGGAGTGAGGATGAGGAAAAAGATCAGCCCAATATAATTCCCAAGTCAGTTGTCAATATGGAGCACTTTTATGACCTACATGATAAATTTAAGAATCCAATTAACTGCAAAACCCATAACTTGTCCATGAAGTATGAGTCGATCAACCTTGGAACTGAAGAAAACCCAAAAAATGTTAATTTGGGCTTGGGATTCTCTCCATAAGAAAAGGTTGCATTTCCTAAGCTATTTAAAGAGTACAAGGACGTCTTTGCATGGACATATGGTGACTTAGAGACCTTTGATATCGGTGTTATGTAGCATGTAATTCCTTTGGAAAAGGATGTCAAGCCCTACCAACAAAAGCTTCATAAGATGCATCCAAGCCTAGAACCGTTGGTGAAAAAAGAATTAAACAAAATGTTGGATGCTAAAATCATTTTTCTGATCAGGCACACCCACTGGGTAGCCAATATCGTGCCAGTAAAAAAGAAAAAGGGAGACATCAGGTTATGTATCGATTTCAGAACACTGAACAGAGCATTGTAGAAAGATAACTATCCTGTTCCTTCTATGGAAAACATTCTTCAATGAATTTCTGGGTCTGAACTGTTGTCCCTATTGGATGGGTTTTTGGGATATAATCAAGTGCTGGTGTCGAATGGAGATCAACTTAAGAAAACCTTCAACACTAAATGGGGCACTTACGCATATTGTAAAATTCCGTTTGGACTTATTAATGTGGGCGCCACATTTTAGAGAGCTATGGACATATCTTTCTGAGGATTGACTAATAGATCAGTAGTGGTTTACATGGATGACATTACCGTGTATTCGTATCGCAAAAGGGATCATATTTATCACCTGAAACAGATCTTCGAAATATGCTAAAGGTACGAAATATCGTTGAATCCTAAGAAGAGTGTTTTCACAGTTATAGAAGGGAACCTACTGGGTCTTATCCTCTCTAAAGAAGGGATTATTATTGATCCAAACAGAGTAGAGACCATCATGAGAATACAACCCCCTGCGAATAAAAGGGCAATGCAATCTTTTTTTGGGAAAATTAATTTTGTGTGGAAATTTGTTTCAGGTTTCACAGAAATAGTGCGTCCCATTCAGCTAATGATGAAGAAAGACACTGTGTATAGGTGGAGTGATGAAGATAATATATCATTTCAACGAATTAAAGAGGCCATCGTAGAAGATCTTGCATTAGTCAGACCCAATTTTGACAAGGAATTCCTTTTGTACACTTTCTCTTCTGATGTTTCATATGCCGCAATCCTCACCTGGAAAAATGATGACGGCAACGAAGTCCCTATTTCTTATATGAGCTCTAATCTTCAAGGAGAAGAACTGAACTACCCAGATGTGGAGAACCAAGGTTTTGTGGTTTTTAAAGCTTTGAAATATTTCCGCCCTTATTTATTAAAGGCCAGGACTAAAGTAATCGTTCCCCACCCTACTGTAAGAACCCTCCTTGTGCAAAAGGAAATGGGGAAACGAAGAGGGAATTGGATAATTGCTCTTCAAGAATACAACCTCGAGATTAAGCTGGTAAAGACAGTTCGAGGGTAGGGATTGTGTAAGCTTGTAGCAGAAGCTTTGGAAGATAAAGAAGGGACATCAGAAGAACCAGAATCTCAAAGCACGCGGGACACACAAGTAGAATTCAGGGAGGAGCCCAAATGGATTGATGAAATGCTGATGTGTGAGCGCAAAACGTTGGAAGTCCCTTTGGACCCTGAGTCGTGGCATTATGACATACGCTTTTATCTAACATAGGGATCATGTCCTGAGCACATGGATGCATCACGAAGGAGAGCACTTAGATTAAAATCTAATCAGTATCACTTGGCCAATGACACATTATATAGAAAAAATTATGATGGAGTTTGGCTAAGGTGTTTGGAAAAGGATGACGCTGATCATGCCTTGAAAGAAATGCATGACGGCCTAGCAGGGGGTCACTATGGCGGAGAGACCACTGCTCACAAAATATTACGAGCTGGGTATTATTGGCCTACAGTGTTCAGATACTCGCAATGCCCACGCTTGGAAGTGCAAGGTGTGTCAAACTACCATAGGGAGAGAAAGAAAGCCAGTCGTTCTCCTCAGGCCCGTTATGATTTATCGCCCGTTCCAGCAATGGGGCCTAGATTTCATAGGTGAGATCACTTCGAACTCTTCATAGTAGCATAAGTATATACTCATGACAACCTATTACTTTACCAGATGGACCAAATCCATCCTGCTTCGGAAGGTTAATGAAGACGAGGTAATATATTTTATTGAGAAATTTATTATCAACAGGTTTGGCATCCCTGACGCTCTCATATTTGATAATTCTTCTTATTTTTCATCACTAAAATTGACTGAATTTTCTATTGATAAATCAATTCACATAAGGTATGCATCAAACTTTTACCCCTAGGGAAATGGAGTTGTGGAGTCCTCAAACAAAAACCTCATCTGCATAATCCCTAAATCTGTTGCCGACAACCAAAGGAATTGGCACAACGCTCTAACAAATGCCCTTTGGGCCGATAGGGTCGCCCCAAAAGTAACATTAGGAAACTCCCCATACTTCCTCTTCTATGGATTGAAAGCCATATTGCCTCCCAACGTTGCCCTTCCCTCTTTACAGCTCTCCCAAGCCTCCGGAGGGACCCTTTCAACCTTACTTCAAAAAAGGATTAACCAACTGGTGAGGTTGGAGGAATTGAGAGATAATGCCAGAAACAAGTTCAGGAATCACCAAATGATTGTGAAGAGATGGTTTGATTGCCATCTGGCAGGAGATAAATATTACCAAGTCAGTGAGCTTGTCCTGAAATGGGACAAGTTGAGTGAGCCAAAAGGTAAGCACACAAAATTCCAACACTTATGGCTAGGCTCGTTCCAAGTTGAGGAAAAAATTGGTTAGGAAACCTACAGATTGAAAACTTTAAAGGGAGAAACCAAAAAAATCCATGTTAATGGCCAACATCTTAGGAGATACTTCCAGTAGCCACCACATGGTGGTTACCTCCTGAGTAGGTTAGGATTCATTTTATTTTGTTGTTAGCTTAGTTATATTTTCATCATGTTCGTTCTTGTCTTGCGCAAAGTTTATCTTCCTTTTGCTTTGAATTTCAATGCTTTTTAGTCAATTGATTTTGGCCTTTCAGTCTCATTTTCACCTTTTATAACTCTCTTCTGATTGCCCTCATTCACTACCCTCAACCTTTTGCTTCCCTCATTAACCCGCTAGTGAGTCTGCAAATCCCAAATTCATTATTACCTTGAAAATTAAGTGAACCTTCGATGATCAGTGGAAAAACTTGAATCGAAGCCACCCATTAGCATTTGTTGGGAACTAAGTAAGCTCTATTGATAACCTAGACACCCGAAGCATGTAGGGACATCTTTATAAAACGAAAAAATGTGTAACCATGGTTGGACTGGCATGGCAGAACACTGCATTTTTAAAATCCCGCCCAGACCTAGCCTATACTTCTCTATAAGGTTTGCAGTTATTCTCCATTTTTTCCACCCACCACACTAAAATTTCCAATATCTACCATCTAAAAGTAAACCTCCTTTCATGGGCTAAGCTCATTGTCATATATCCTATGGAAAATTTAATTGTGCTCTAGTCCTTGTGCCCGAAACTGGAAGGACTTATTTAAAAAAAAAAAAATGAAATGTCGAGTCCTTTTGCCAATCTAGAAGGACAGGTTGTTTGGGAAGCTGGTTGGAGTAGGGACTATTGCTAGACTCAAAGTACCGGTTGACACAACAAGCCCAACCTTGCTTAAGCGGTCTAAAAATATGGCATGATCCATGACTGCACCCCATTCGATCATATGAAAATATAGCACTAATTTTTTTTACATAAAATGAAAATAAACATATCTACATATATTCATCAATCTTGATGCACGATAAAGAGCTGAGGTACACACCTAAATAGGTATTGACAAACCGGTGATGGCCCCAAAAGGATTTTGAAAGCAGAAAATAGGTAAAGGAGGGTTAATAAATCCCATAATACGACCATTAGAGAATGCCTGTCAAAACCATATTAGTAAGTAGAAGCTATTTGTCTTTATCCCACCTTAAGGGATTAATGCTGAAGTGGAACCCATCCTTGTCTCTCTATACAGTTTGCATTTCAATTTTATGTTAGCACCTTAATGTTCTACAGATCAAAGTTTATTTGGTAACAAAGATAACTGGTTCGCCCAGCAGTTCACCATTTTGTTGTGGCCACAACCACCACCCTATTAAAACCTACTCTGGTGGAAAATTTGAATGGGTCCCCTGGATGTTTCATCTTCCATTTCTTACTAGAGTTGTCACATGGGATTATGTCTTCAAAGATGAATGGTTAAGGTCCCCTTAATAAATCTCTATGGAATGACTTATTTATAACTCAGTCTAGCCCTTCATTCATATCCTTTCATCGGGACTTATTCAATCCTCATAAACCTTCATGGTACTCTATACCTGCACATATAACCAACTCCCACTCTCTACTATGGTTGTATTTGGACTCAACCCACAAAACCTTCTATCGCATCTTTATTTCTATTATAACACTTTTATAATAGAAATACTTTGCAGCCATACATAACTTACCTTTTCTGCATTTCCTCGATCTTTACAAAATTCTCGATGCATGCCTTTATCACTGTCATAATCTTGCAATTTCCGCGGTCACACTACACATTCCTCTTTTGCATCCGATATGCGACGACCTCCTGGACTTCAAATGTAATTAGCCGCATCCATATTCTATCGGGTCTGTTGTTACATCGCATATCGCATTTTGCATTGGGTAAGGGCTAAGGTCTATCTCCCATGAATAATTGTGATGCGATCAGGCCTCCGATCACATCGGACCTAGAAATCAGCACTTTCAACCAGTGTATCGGCCCAAGCTTCAACACTCTATGATATGGCGAACCCGCAGGGATTATTCAATGCAACACATATGTTTTTAGGTCTGAATCCCATCACAAATCGCAATCGGCAAAACCAGGGGTGATGTTGCATGTGATTGCCCATTGCAATGTGCAATTGCAATTTGATTGCATCGCAACCTTGGCTGAACCAAGGACCGATTCTTTCACACTTTCTCCTTTTTTATTTCGATATGCCTTTATCGCATCTCCCTCTTGCTTTTA
Organism: Pinus taeda; assembly: GCA_000404065.3. Classification (NCBI taxonomy): domain Eukaryota; kingdom Viridiplantae; phylum Streptophyta; class Pinopsida; order Pinales; family Pinaceae; genus Pinus; species Pinus taeda. The sequence goes on from APFE030983636.1 coordinate 159,130, forward strand.
CCTCTTTTACCATCAAGTGATTCTTAAATAAATATTGAATTTTATAGACAATGAAAATGCTTGATACTATATACAGAGTTCCCAATTACATAGTCCATCTCTTTATAAAAGTTTTAATGAGGGCAAGATTTGTTTTTTGGGCATTTCTTTCATATTTTTCATAATCATAGTTAATGTTAATTATTTCTGTAGGTGAGGATCAAGAGAAGAAAAGTGACATCAAAGAGCAGACGCGTAAGAATTAGGAATGGCTGCGGGTAAAGGATGCATGAGTGGATCTAAAGAGTTTATATATACGGGTGTATTCTATTTAAGATTCGGCCTTAGGCATTCACGGTCGAGTTTCCATGTGTTTCCTGTGTATTCTGAAAGTTATGTTGTCCCGGGATTTATCATGAAGAGATGACACGCAGTCATTCTCCTTTCCATCTGCATCCATTCATTCCCCCATGAAATAAAATGCTCCAACAAATGTGGCCTCGACATGTCAGCGGTTTCACCGACCGTTCTGTCTATATATTTTAATTTGTATATTGAAAAGGGTAGGAAGATGGAAAGTCAGGGAAAGACAGAGGGTCAATTTCTTTCTTCATAAGTATTACCTCCAGAGACGAAGAGAGGGCTTTTTGAGGGGCAGAACGAGGTTTGATTTATTTTGCTAATAAAGAAGACTGTTTGGGTCAAGAAGAAGCCTTTTTTTCAGATTCATTTTCCTTTTTTTTTTATGTTTGGAATCAGGGTTTTGTGACTAGCATGAGGATATATATGTTTTGTTTTTGTGCACAGTGATAATAGACAACTTATGACTAGTCTTGGTTATTTGAATATAATTCGTTATCATGGTTAACTCATGAGCAGTAACTGATTCAAAGCTATATTAAACATTAGTTGCAAGTTTTATTTGTAGAAACAGGAATGTGTATTCTTGTATGAATAATTAGATTGCAATTAAGCTTAAATACAACCTTGTTCATCGGTGAACTCAGTAATTGATTTATTTGGACATGGAATCTATATATGATGTTTAATCTCTTTTATTATGCTCATGCAAGATATATTAGAATAGTTAGGACTAGCATAAGTAGGTAGAATCAATGTAGATAGGACTTGATACATATAGGTTAGCTATTTCTTTTGTTGATTTAATGGAAGTCTTCCTTCGGGGAGCAATCTTTCAACACCTATAACAGTTTACGGGATCCTTTGAAACTTGTTGGAACTAGCCATTCCAAACAAAAGCAGATCTAATCGGGGTCTGCGATTGGGTTCGTTCCCCTTTTTTGGCATAGTGGAAATTCGTTGTGTCAACACACCCACAACCAAATGTTAGAGAGTGACACACTCAGCTTGAAGGTATTCAATTAGTCTCCCATGATTTTCCAATATTTCTAATATGAAAATAGCTTCAAAATTTATAGCCTTTTCTTAGGAATGCATCCTACCAGTAATTGAGAAAATCGAGTTTCTATTATTAGATATATAATCCTCATATTTTCTTAAAACTCTTTGGATTTGGGTAATTTCACATAATGGACATCTCTTATAATGCACAACAAAACTTGAAACATGAAATAACCCATTATCTCTATCCATAACAACTAATGTACCAACCTAGATTTTTCCTTCAACATTCCTTATGAAAAAAAAGAACACAAAGCTTAACAAGCTAACCTTTTGCAAATTCATGCTAAGGGGAGCAAGGAGCTTTTGGAGTAACTAACACCACCATACTAGAAAAACCATGCAAAATAAATTAGATAACCAAAACCAAGATAAAACACACGAACTAGAATATAAAAAGCCTAAGCCACACTAGTCAAAATTACATGAGCCACACAGACCAACAACAACTAAGCCCCATTATTTAAAGCCAAAATATCAGCCACCAAAATCACTCAAACTAGAGCCAATAGAGCATGAATCCAACAAAATACTAGGAAATCATCCATTAAATACAATCCAAAAGAGTGAGAGTCCGATTCAAATCCCTAATTCAAATTTGGATGAGATAGAACCAACTACCATAGACTCAGAAACCATCAAGAGTTCCTAGACTACAAACATGAAATAAAATCCATTATCCGACATGTAATAAAACTCAACCACTGGAGGTATTGATGAGATTCCCCGCACATTAACTTTTGAGTGTGTGAGAATGCCATGGGTTGATTTCTTCTTAATCACCATGAATTATAATTAACCTTCCCATTTGTACCGACATGCCAATTGTCTATTATGAAAGGTAATTTCATAACTATGGTTTGATATTGGGATGATGGGATAGAGTACCTGCCCACTTTTTATTCTTAATTTGCCACAATATAAAAGAACATTCTTGTTGGCTAAGATATCTACGTATTTGTTTAGCAAACTTAGGATGTGGAAGAAGTTGAAACTTTCAAAATAAATGACTACCTTTCTAGTTCTCTTTATAGTCCTAATTCAAATTTGGATGAGATAGAACCAACTACCATAGACTCAGAAACCATCAAGAGTTCCTAGACTACAAACATGAAAGAAAATCCATTATCCAACATGTAATAAAACTTAACCACTGGAGGTATTGATGAGATTCCCCCCACATTAACTTTTGAGTGTGTGAGAGTGCCATGGGTTGATTTCTTCTTAATCACCATGAATTATAATTAACCTTCCCATTTGTACCGACATGCCAATTGTATATTATGAAAGGTAATTTCATAACTATGGTTTGATATTGGGATGATGGGATAGAGTACCTGCCCACTTTTTATTCTTAATTTGCCACAATATAAAAGAACATTCTTGTTGGCTAAGATATCTACTTATTTGTTTAACAAACTTAGGATGTGGAAGAAGTTGAAACTTTCAAAATAAATGACTACCTTTCTAGTTCTCTTTATAGTCCTTATTAGTGTCCCAACACTCAAATAGGAGGCTCTTAACATAAACTTGATGATCAATGCCAATTCCCCTATTACATAATTTTTTATATGATTTTATCAATAATGCCAATGTCTCTAATTGTTATTTTGAAGCTCTACCCAATCAAGAATCAAAGGTGTACTTCAAGATTAAGTATGATCCCCGCATGCCTATACCCTTGGATTCCCTTTAGAAGCACCATAAAAGAATAATATGGAATTCCATTGGGATGGTTTCCATATCATTATCTCCTCTTCCCCCATGTGAACTTTCCATTTAATACCAGGAGGGGAAATAGGAATGGACCTCCTTGTTATTGACTAATTTTTCCTAATACACCCTTGAGCCACTTTCATTATTCCTACTTTAGAACTCCAATATTGTGTCCTTTCATCCCTTTAAATTGGATTAATTCTAACGACAAACTATGAGCTTTATTGGAAACACTAATGGTTGTTGTATGCGTTCCTTGGAAGATATGTTTGTTTCTTACAAGCCAAATCTCCTAGTAGATGAATTTGGGAACTACCAGTCACATTCATTCGAGGATCAACTTCTTCAAGAAATTTCTTGAGTATTTTTTATGACAAATCATAAACACTTCTTTTCAAGATTTCAAAAAGGTGATATTGTGAATAAGTTTTTAAATATGTGATGCCAATCTTGTATAGAATACGAGCATTCAAAAAGAAATTTTCTTTGGGTTACACACACTTTTGCACAAGGCACATCTAGTTGGACTAAGTATTTCTTGCTTTTGTACATTTTTTTTTTATTAATGGTGCAGGCCAAGCAACCACACACACGCACATACAACTAGGTCTGGTGTCAAAATTTTCAAAAGGGAATTGTGCATTTTATACTATAAGAAGACATATATTATGAACCATAGGGAAAGGAGGAATACCTTTATATTAAAAAAAACACCAATGCAAGGCTTTTGCAAGACTATAAATATATACAATGGGGGCCAATCCACCTTAACACTGGTGCTTCCAAATGAGGGCTTATAACCATGAGAGCGAACACCATAATAAAACTTGAGACCCAACGATTTTTCACATGACACTTTATAAAAGATCTCAGGGTAACTCTGTCCCTCTGATCTCTATTGATTGATGACTTTTCATGACTTAAAATAAATAAATAAAAACTAAGTTTGACCCATTTACACTATGTTCTGAAGGAAAATGGCTCTGTTTCAGGTTATAATGGAGAGACCAAGAAGGGCGTCAATACGATCAAACACACATAAACTCTTGTGATCCTATTCTAATCAGATTTAGTCATAAAATAAGCACACAGAATTAACACAAAAATTTCAAACACATTACACAAGGAGCGCATAGGTATAGATGACATTGTAATGTTATTATTATGCCCCATATCTCTTTCTCATGCTCTGCGTTTTTTATTAATTCAATATGTAGATAAATGCATATGAGACATCATTCAAGATGCACAAGAACAAGATTAGACAATCCAATCTTGACATAATTAAACAAACCCATAGCAAGTAACTATATTTAATGGATTACATGGAAACTAAATGAATTTTATCCTAATCTATCCAACAAATCCCACACTTTGAGGAACCAAATATTTTGGTAAAAGTTTTTGAACTTCTTAATAATTTAAGTTTTACGGATGCCCTTGCATCATACTCCCAAGGAACAAAGAATTCATGGGCTTTTTCCCATGAGGTCTTCAATATATTTGCCACTTTTATGTGGTAATGTGGAAATCATCCAAGTAGTATCAGCTACTGGATAGTCTTTCCATTTGACCAATACTTGTCGTATTCCATTCCCTTTGAATTCTTGATCACTCTTTTGCCCAATATCTTCTCTAGTTGTAAGGGTTATGTTGTTAGTATTTGTTTTTACCGTTTAATTTGGTTCTCTCCACTATTGTATGATGTCTGTTTTGGTCCATTTGAATGGTACTTGTATAATTATACAAAATTGAAAATGAAGAAATGCCAATCCTTGGTGGAAATTCTATTTTATATGCGTTTGTTGAGAATTTTGTAAGGATATTAAAAGGACCAATTTTATTTAGGTTTAATTTATTGTATTCTCCTTTAGGAAATCTCTACTTCTTTAGATGTTCCAAAACGAATTCTCCAACTTCAAAAATCTATTCCCTATACTTGAGGTCTGCATTGGTTATGTATTTGAGGTTGTTGTCTTCTAGCCATTGTTTCACTCTGTCATGGATCTCCTACATGGTTGTAACACAATCCTCTCCTATGACACTCTCCTATTATGTTCTTCCCAAATTTCTGAGTTCATGGACTCCCCTTGGATGCATCCCATATATAATTTGGAATGGAATTTGACCTATAATTCTATTTGGAGAATCTTTGTATGCAAATTTACCATGGGCTAGCACCCAATCCAACTGCTTGGGATGATCTCCAACCAAGCTTCTCAAAATGATCCCCAAAATACTATTAACTACCTTAGTTTGTCCATTAGTATGAGGGTGATAAGCTAAGCTAAAGCTCAACTCTGTTCCCAGCCTTTCCCACAAAGTCCTTCAATAGTGTCCCAAAAACCTAGTGTCTTTGTTTGAGATAATTCTCTTGGGTAATCTATGTAGTTTTACTCTTTCCTTGAAAAACAAATTAGCAACATGAGTGACATCACTAGTTTTAGAATAAGGAATGAAATGGGCTATCTTAAAAAATCTATCCACCACTAAAAAAATTAAATCATTTCCCTTATGTGTTTTCTGACAACCCAATACAAAATCCATACTTATCGAATCCCAAGGTCTGTTTGATATTGGTGATGGTGTATACAACCCTATATTTTAACTTTTCTCCTTCATGTGATGATAGATTCTCCAATTATTCACGAAATTCTACACATTAGTTTACATCATTGGCTAGAAATATAAATGCTTTTATTTCTCATATATTTTATCATTTCCAAAGTGTCCACCTAGACCTTTGTTATGCTTCTCTTTGATCAAATTCTCTCTCATCGAAGCATTTGGGAATGAAAAAGCTAATTATTCTTGAACAATAATCCATTCTATAACATATAATTGAGATACTGACTTCTATCTCTTATTGTAGTCCCTCTGTTTTTCCTTAATTGTATTGTAGAGGATATTGGTTCATGAGCTCAAATAATATTCAGAACTCTAGAGAGAGGGGAAAAACAAAGAAAAAGAAGAAAAAAGAAGAAGAGATGATAGAACGTGGGCCTTCCCTCGCATTTAGAATCTAATGGTTAAATAATGGTCACTTATCAGGCGGATCACCGTCCATGCTAGAGTGGCCTCATCCTGGTGAGACTCTGGGTGGTTAATTAGCATGGATCTTAAGCCAAATTCTACCCCTCAGAAAATTCAAAATCAATAAATTGAATGCACAGATTGATGAAAATAATGGATTTCGAAGGGTCGAGCCCCATCTCCAAACTCACACAGGCACCCCACTAGAGTAGGAAATATGGGACCACTACCTATCAGGGTAGCATGGTGACCATGTCAACAATCAAGAGCACCGTCAAGTGAGTGTGGTTAGCAAGCATGAAACTTTATGATCCATCACCTTTCCCCCTTATTTTTCACCCAATTTGACTTTTCCACCTGTGTCCTCCATGTTACCTCATTGTTTTCTTACCCATAAATATTTGTAAATCGAATGTTGTGATTCAAATTGGTCTATTTCAAAACGATATACTTCTTGCTATGCTGCCTATTCAAAACACCCTTCTCTTGATTTTTTCAACTATCGTAGATTCTTCCTTGCGTCCCTAACATCAAATTGCCTCCAGTCACTAGGTAATTCGACATTGTTTATCCACACATCATTGTCACCATGCATAAATTAAATAACACTGAGCTAAAATCAACAAAGCCACAACAGTCAAAAACCTCTGGCCACATGGAAGCCTTCATGGATGTAGAGACAAAAATTCATGACCCTTTCCACCCTCTGAACCTACTAGATCTTTGTTTTGACTTCTATGGAATCCACCTGAACAAAGAGGACCCCTTTAGAGTCATTTAGTTAGGACTGTACTACCTAATCACCCCAACTAATTACCCCTTCCCAGAATTTGTGTCTTGGCTTATGACCACCTATGTTAAGGAGCAGAATTGCTATATTTCATCCACTAGGGAGAAAATTCTAGAATTTACCCTAGAATTGAGACAAAATTCCTTTACTTACCTAAAATCCCAAAATTTGGAGAAATTTATAGAGACTACCCTTTTCTATAATTACAATGGACCCTTCTCTAGAGATAAGAAGGTATTTCTCTAGCTAATTCTGGCTCCAAACACACAATTTCTTGCTAGTTCAGAAAATTTTCCCATTTCCTTGTTTTCAAAAGTTGTGCAGTGCATTTTGGTTTATTATTATACTACTATTTGGTGAGGTTGAAAAAACAAATGTCTCCAAATAATCCTTAGGGCTTCTACATATAATGATGAAACCACATATTTTCATTGATGTTCCCTCATTTTTTTTCCAAGGTAGTCAAGTTCCAAAGCAACCAATTTTACCTCACCTCCTAATTTCGATACTACTCTATACTGGTTTACCTTTTCTTGTATACTCATGTGGAGGAATTCAAATACTTAAGCCTACACATTATAGAAACAATAAGAATAGTAAACCTGTAGTTGACTGGGATAGTGCCTTGAAGAAGAAACCCAAAAATGAGGGGTTTTCACAATTCATGTATACTGCCTACAAGATTGTTAACAATGTTCCTCCCCCTAAAGTCCTTCCACAATAGAGAGAAATCATAAAACTCAACAAGGATATTAGGGTAGGCAAGCGGTTCCTATTTGAAGGCTATAAAAAAATTAGAGTATATGGATATGAGTTGCCCCCATTCCAGTTGCCTGTGTTTATTCCCATAAGGATTTTTTCTTCGGAGTTCATCTAGAAGAGCCTAAATACTGACCAAATCCACTTTGTCCCTACTAAAAAGGGTTATATGTTCAAACTTCCAATGACTGCAGGCCCCTTTGTTGTGAACTCCAAACAAGCTTTCCAGCAGGTTGAAAATATGATGAAGAAATTCAATTTTGAATTAGAAGAGGTTTGGCACTATGATCCTCGTGGTATCATATCTAGGAGGAGGATAGAAATTAATGTCTCTATTTATGAACATGAGTCTAAACCTGAGCTAGAATGGAAAGCTAATTTTGACTCTTGGCCTATTAATAATGAGTTGGAGGTCAAGACACCAAGCACAAAGTAGAAAACTTAGAAAATGAGCATTGATGAGGTAGGAGATACAATGATGGAGGAAGCATCATCTACTAAGAAAGCCAAACTTTAGGACCAGACTAAGGAGGAAATTGAAGTCAAATTGACTCAAGAAAATATAGACCAACTAGGTTTCCAAGTGTTATTGGAAGATCCACAACAAGCTACAAGCTCCAATTCAATTGAGGTAGTAGTCCTTGCCTCCTTGGGGAGCATGTCATCAACAAGCCCTAAGTGGGAGGAAGGGAAGCTGATATAGGAGAGGAACAAGAATTTCAAAGATGAAATGTTATCATAGCTCGCCTCCCATGTAGTTCCATATCAAACCAAGCTCTTGGATGCCATGGACTTGGAGAGAAATCAGATGATGTTTTCCCTGTACCACCCTTCAGTGCAGTCCATTCCATCTAGACTGTAATTCAACACAATGGATTTGTCCTTAAACATTTATAGTGTCCCTTAGCAAGACTAGATTAATTTTCTAGGCAGGTGGGAGATATGATCTATAGTGAGTTGGGAAAGGGAGCCTTGACCATTAGCAAGGCTAAAAAATTGTTAGAAAAAGCTACCACCAAAGTAAAACAAGAGAAGGCCAATTCAAGATCCCTCCATCTGCAAAATGAGACCTACAAGGAGTTGATTGTTAAACTTGGGGTAGACCTAAATGAAAAAGTTGTTGTGAAGGCTATTATAAAGGATTGACAATCTGAAATCCAATCATTGAGGCAACAACTCAACATTCTTGCTATAGAGCATGTGCAAACAAAGGAGTTTGCTTAGGTGGAGAATAAAAAAAAATCTTGGCCAAAGAACTAATAGAGAGAAATAATGAAGTGGTGGCCCTCAAACAATAGGTTGCAGAGATTCAACAAAGAATTGACTCCCATATCTATGTTGTGATTATGCCAGACAATCTAGAGGATCCTATTGAGAAGCTGACCAAGGCTCTCATTGAATTGTAACTATAAAAGAGCAAGCTTAAGAAGCTACAGATCGACTTGGACAACACCAAGTAAATGCTTGAAAAAAAGGAGAAACAACTCTAGTGCACCCAGGCGAGTGTGGAGCAAATTAAAAAATAAATATTAGGTGGCACAATATGAGATTAAAGGACCAAAGAATTGATTGAAAGGAAACATGTCCCTCATTGAAGATAGGAAACTAATCTGGGATGAAATTATCTCTAAAATGAAGAATATCTAGGAACACATGAGCTTAGTTACAAAACAAAAGGTTGTAGTCAACGATACTTAATTATTCATACTATCACCCAAAAATGAAGATGCTAGACATGCTAGGACTACAGAAAATTTTATTAGATATCTCAATGACAAATCAACCAATGAATTGAGAGCCATATAAATCATGGATGGGATAGGAGAAATCATTCATATTATTAAAGTGATTTAGAAAGAAAAAATAAGGGCTAAAGCTAAGTAGTGTTTGAATGATCTAGCCAACATGGTAGCTACCTTTAATTCAAATTTTGATCAAAGAACCAAGGCAAGGTTAGCTAGCTATTGGGACTTCCAAGGAAGCCTGCTTCAATGGGAGTAGTATGAGAAGATATTAGTGGAGCCCAAGAGTAAGGCAGACTCTTCTCATGAAAAGACTACCACTCTCAAGGGCATGACTTTAATCAACTTTCTATAGAGGGATTTCCAACTACTTTGGCTAGTGAAGACCTTGTTTTCTACCAATCCCAATTACACTGAGATTAAAAATATGAAGATAACATACAATACTTTATTTTGTGCTCCTACACTAGACCTAGTAATATGGCATAGATGTGATTTGTTTGCTAACCCACCTCGAATCTAAAAAATGGAGCCTAAGTCCACCTCAAGAGATCAAGCAAGCCAATAATGAATATTTTTTTGATTTGGAAATCATGACATATCACCGTAATTTTTGTAATATTGTAAATTTTTTATTTTCAAGAAGGAATGAAATCTGTTATGTAACCATTAGGATAGCTAGGCTAATGCCACACTTGCACAACTGAGTATCTTAGATAGTTGTATCACTCTAAGATATTTTTGTAGTTTTTCTTGTTTTGACACTCCCTATAAAAGGGAAAAATAACTCAGTAGTAAGGGTTCAATTTTCTATTCCAGAGGTTGTAATTGTTCTACAAGTTTTGCAAATTTTGGAAGCTTATAAGATGTATATTATTTTGAAGATTAATGAAGAAGTTTTTGGTGATTCCAAGCAATGAAATGTGTAGTATGTAATTATGTCTATGTTTATCATTTCATATGTGTTTCTTTCCTCTCAAATGGAAAATAGTGCCTGTAATGTGTGCGGTTGAAGGCCTTAAAACATGATCCATGGTTTATGTATCTCATTTCCTCTGTATTTTTCATGGTTCTACTGGAATTTAGTGTACATGATTCTATCACTAGCCCTTTGCACTAGGTTTATTTCTTGCATTTATTCTTTCATCTATACTACAAAAATGAATGAAATTGCACTCTCTGTGTGTAGGCCACCATAAATTAACATTAAGTATTTGGAATGAAATACTGCCTATGTGTAAAATTGGATTTTCCTTTGAGTAGGGTAATTGAACCAGATTTAGTCATTTTATATCTGATTCTTGAGTAGAACATATTTATCTTCAAGAGACATTAAGATATCCTAGGCACCGACCTTCTCCTCAACCCTAAGGTTGTCTCTAGAAACCAAAACATATTTTGGCACCATTTCTGGGGATTGAATCAGAATATATTTCCCTAGGTGTAAATTCGTGCATTCCTTTGTATGGTGAGCAAAGGAAGTGTAGGTTGATATTTGTCACCTAGTAGAGTCATTAGATTGTAACCTTGGCTTTTAAGAGGCCTCATAAAGGTTCAGATACTTATTTAAAAAATCCTTGAGTCTTTAACCCAGGAATAATTATCTATAAGAGAATATGGAAAGGAAGAACACCAAGCACTCCATATCCAGTTGTCTTTTCCCCATAGATCTCATTTTCTAGTTCTTCGATAGTTGAGACAAATGATCTTGAAACCTCATCTAGGGAGTTTGACTTCTGAGAAGAACATTTTCCTCCACTTGGTTTTTACTTTTTAGAACCAAATACTGAAGAAGTTTCTATCAGATCTAATCCTTTCACATTTCATACCTTCCTTGAAGGCGAGGAAATTAAATACATACTCATTCCTACCACAGCTCAAACTTCCACAACTATTTCTCACCCAATGTCAGATGTTGTTGTTCATTCAACTCCTCACCCAAGTCTTGTAGTAAATATTCTTCAACCTCCTTGAATAATATGGTTGTCCTTGGCTTTTTAATCAATAGATATGCTCCTCTAAATCTACAAAAGCCTCTGAATGCAATGTGGCAATACTATCTCAAACTCCTACCTAGATTCATTGGGGAAGATGATTTCATAGATTAGAAGCATATTGAGATCTTTTGTGTATTTGTGAAAAACTTGAATGTAGAACATTTAGATGTGGTATTGAGGTTGTTCATTAAGTATTTAGATGGGGAAGCTAGAAAATGGTTCAAGACCTTTCCAAACAACTCAATCAACACTTAGGAGGATTTAGAGAACATCTTAATGCAAAAATGGGGTGAGAATAAAGACCATGGGTATTATTTGACTAAATTTAATGCAATAAAGAAAAGGCCCAATGAATATGTCACTGAATTTATAAAAATATTTAATAAATTGTATAACAACTTTCTTGCTCGGATTAAACCCCCACAAGAAACAACTAAGGTGGTGTTTGATGGAACCTTTGAATCAAATTTCAAGTTTACTCTTAGAGAAAGGATATCCCTCACACTGGACCAGATCCAAATTTATGCTCTGGAAGTACAAGCAAACTTTGCATCAACAGGTAAGTTGAAGGGAAGGGGATAGCATAGTGATAGGAGTAGGGGAAAAGAGGAAGCCAGTTCCTCTATTCAAGTCAAGGAAACAAATGAGAATAAGTTGGATGAGATGAATAAGTTGATTAGAAGCCTCTCAAACTAGCTAGTGAAGCTAGAGTTGGAGAACAAAAGACCTCCTCGATATATACAATAAGGCCCCGACACAAACTTCAATCCCCAATATAGGAGGCCTAATTTTCAACTCCTACAAAATGAAACAAAAGACCAACAAGAATAAATACAACCTCCCTTCTATATAGAAGGTGATCCCAAGGAAGGCACTGAATATGCTCTTGATGTTAAGAGAATAAATACTCAATTATATCATAAGAAGATCTTGAAATAGAAGAATATGAAGGAGAGGAGGATGATCCAAATGTTCCCTTGAATAAAGAAGATATAGATTCTTACTGCAGGGAGTTTGTATATTTCATGCAAGTAGAGCTACATAGGAGATATGACTTGATATCTAGGAAAATATCTCCGACACAATATCAAGGTGAAGATCCTGCTCAACACACCACCCAAGCTAAATGATAAGGACAAGAAACATGTTAATTTTAACTTAATGACCAAAGGAGAAATCTACCATCCTACATATTATAAGCCTGAAATTGCAAACAGAGGACAAAAACCTATGCAACCTAAGCCAGTGCATCAAGAAGGTAAAGAGATAGTAGGCCAAGTAAAATTGGAGAACCTATGCAACCTAAGCCAGGGCATCAAGAAGGTAAAGAGATAGTAGACCAAGTAAAATTGGAGAAGAATCCATCTACTTTCAATTTGAAAAAAGAGCTAGAAAAAGTGAAAATATCTGTCCCTTTGGTTGAATTGTTGAGATAGTTTTCTTATAAAAGGAAAATTTCTAAATTCATGGATGTGTCTCATGTTACCTCAACACAAGACAATTTGAACTTGTAGGAAGGGAGACCTATGGTCATGTTTGGCCCACATGAGGAGGATCAGGACCCTTCCACGCCTCCATTTTATGTTACGTTAATGATTCATGATTTGCTGCTACATAATTGTATGCTTGACTCAAGAGCTTCCCATAATTTAATGCCTCTATCAGTTATGGAGCTGTTGGGCCCGCAGATAACAAAGCCATACAAAGACCTATATTCCTTTGATTTTAAAAGATTAAAATGCCTTGGGATGATCAAGGATTTGGTGGTTAATTTAGCTCAAATCCCTGTGAAGAGTGGGGTAATGGATGTTGTGGTTGTAAACATTCTTGCAATATTTGGCATTCTTCTTCCTAGATCATGGGGGATGAAGCTTGGTGGATCCATCAAACTCGAACTCACATACGCCATTATTCCAGTGTTTGTTCGGGAAGATCATAGGTTTTACATGGAATCTAGATTTGTAAAAGCTATCACTAGAGTAGATAGTCCCAAAAATTCTCCTGTATATGGACAAGAAAGGGATCTCTCATGCCTCTTGTTGGAAAGAGATGATCAAGTTATGGAGGAGACTCGGGTGGAAATTCCCACATAAGGGGGGAAGCAAGAAATGAATTTCGACCAGGTTTGGAAATTATATTTTGATTGGGCCTACTTAAAAGAAGGAAATGAAGCAAGTGTGTTGTCGATATCCCCGGAAGGAAACCGTATCTCTCTCTCATAAAAATTATACTTTAGCACCACAAATAACATCTCTGAATATGAAGCACTAGTGTTGGGCTTACAAGTTGCCAAAAATCTGAAAATTGAATGTTCAACCATTTTTGGAGATTCTGAAATGATTATAAAACAAATTAGGAATCAATGTCAAACCAAGAATCCTAGGTTGAAATCTTATAGGAATGAAGTGTGGGATATGATTGAAAAATTCCTCTTGGCATTCAATGTTCAATTTCTACGTAGAGAGAAAAATAAAATGGTTGATTCCTTAGAAGCAACAACCAAAACCTTCAAGCGACCACATAATCCCTTGCTCAGATATGAAGTTAAAATCAGGTACAAACCTTTCGTACCTGACAATGTAAAATATTGGCAAGTGTTTGAGGATAAAGACTAGATTAAAAGGTTTATGGAGGTTTAGGATATTTTTCCAATTCTGAATTAACTAGGAAGATGAAGATATAGATGAAATTTAAGGAGCCAAACAACATGTGCTTTGGGAAGAATCTATAGTTGGGTAGAAAATTTTGCAGATGAAGGGAAACATTATCCCAAAGGGACTGGTTCCATTGGAAAAACTGTTTGATAATAATGATGTGGAAGTCAAACTAGCCAAGAAGGAGCTTGAGGAAGATACAAAAGATTGTAACATTGGTATAGCAAAACAGCCTAAATTAGTTAAACTAGACAAGGGGATCCCAAAAGAATGCAAACTCAGGTATGTGGACTTTTTCAAGGAGTATGTTGATGTTTTCTCATGGTCCTATGATGATAGTATCTTTTGACACAAAATTCCTTTGAAACCAACAATCAAACTTTACAAACAGAAACCCGGGTAGATTAATCCCATTCTTCTCCATGTGATAGAGAAAGAAGTGAAGAAATTGCTTCAGGCCAAGATCATTGTGTCTTTGAGATATTCATATTGGGTGGCTAATATAGTACCTATCAGGAAGAAAAATGGAGAGATCAGATTGTGTGTCAATTTCAAAAACTTGAACAGGGCTTCTCTAAAGGATAATTACCCTTTACCCAATATGGATTATATTCTATAAAAGGTGGTGGGATAATAAAGGTTGTCCATGATTGATGGGTTCTCTGGATATAATCAAAATAGTGCACCCTAATGATCGGAAAATACTACCTTCACCATACCTTTGGGAACATTCATGTATGCCAGAATGCCTTTTGGTCTCATGAATGTTGGTGCCAATTTTCAAAGGGAAATGGATATAGCCTTCGTAGGGGAGAAGGATCAATTTGTGGTCATTTATCTGGATGACATAACAATCTTCTCAAAATTTTCCGAGGAACACTTGTAACACTTGAAATAAACATTTGCAAAATGCAGAAAATTTGGGTTGTCATTAAATCCAAAGAAATCAAACTTTTCCCTCAAAGAAGGCAAAATTTTGGGGCACATAGTTTCAAGAGGAGTGAATATTTATCCTAGGAGAGTGGAAGCAATTAACAATATCCCTTTGCCATGAAATAAAAAGGAGATTCAAATATTCTTAGGCATAGTTAATTTCTTGAGAAGGTTTGTACCCAACTATGCTAAAATTGTGAGGGGGATCACTAATATGTTAAAGAAAGGCAAAGAAGTTAAATGGAAAAAACAACAAGAGAATAATCTTCTGAAATCAAAAGGGCCTTTGGGGAGGAACTATTTTTTACTAGTCCTGACTATCAAAAGCCATTTTTCATCTTTTTCTTTTCTTCTCCTAATAATATTGCAGTTGTCTTGTTGTAGAAGAAAAAAGAAGAGGAGCAACCAATTTCATTTTTCAGTCAAGTGATAAGAGATGCAAAACTAAAATATAATATCCTATAAATGTAGGTTTATGCTCTAGTTAAGGCCTTGAAGGATTTCAAGGCCTATATTTTACAGTATAGGGTAATTACTTATGTTCCCACAACAATTGTGAAGGCCATTCATATAACGCGCAATTATGTACCATGTACAACCCACACTCCATCCTCCATTTAATACTCCAACCACCATGCCTATTAACCCACCCACCTGTATTCCAAACAAACAAAAAAACCGTGGCCTAAAAAAAATATGTTTACATGCAAATTTTGGGGAGGCAGGATTTAATCTCCCAACCTCCCCATAACTAATTGCCTCATTTACCAATGGGCCAGTGGGGCCTTTTTGTAAACTCTACCCAAAAGTTCATATAAAACCAGCATTTTCTCATTGCGCTCAAGCATGGAGGAACCAGGAGTAGGCATAGAAAATGAGGCAGAGTTAATTTTTTAATTATTTTTTATGCAGGTGGAACCATGACTAAGCAAAATTTCAGGAGGGTGAAACTTTTGCAGTGTCCAAATTGGACAAAATTTATGTCGATCTTACACTTCTCAGAAACATGAACCCAATGGGAGACTCAGTTTCCTGATCTGAGCAGCTGATTTGCAGACGATCCAGAGGAGGGAATCTTTGAGGAATCTAGGGGGAATCTTAAAGATTCCTTGAGCCCCAGATTCTCACTTTCTCAGAATTCAGAAGTTTGATAGTCAATTTTGCACTATTTGATGCCACAAATCTAATGGTGCATTCAGATTTTCCATTTTCTCATTCTATTTTTCAGCCACTTTTCTAAGTGGAGTGCAGGTGTCAACATACATGTGCGAGCAACCATTTCCATGAGATTCGACATTGCGAGATTCGACGTACAACCAACTTCAGAAGCTTTACATCCACTTCTTCAGATGGCCCTTGGATGTGAGGTATATGCAGTGTATTCATGTACTTATTTTGCTATGCATTGTGTTGCACAGATCCCTGTTTGATGCTTGATGTGGGATCTTGTTTCTTACTCGTTTTCATGATTCCTGCTTGATGCGATGCGAAATCATCTGCATGATGTACTTGTTGTCATGATTCTTCATGTTGCGTTTTGAGATCCCTTTGTTGTATGTTGATGGGATACTCATGTTGTCGTTATGCATGTTTGCATTGCGATCCCTTTTATGCCATGTTGGCAGGATGCTCTTGATCATCATACATGAGTTTGTGTCATACTGATAGGAGTCCTTTTGACTAAGAGTTCCTACAACAGAACATCTCTTGGAGCCACTCCTGCGTGAGGGAATTTTCCTTGTATGATAGTGACATCACCTCTTATGTACATCATCACTATTGACAACATTTAATGCAGCGGCCTATACAACATTGACACCGGGGCCCAGAGACATAGTCCCTCCTGGATGAACTCCATTATCAACGTCTTGTTATTTTATGTTGCTAATGATTGTCATCTTCCTCTTCTTTACAGCATGTAGATATATTCATTTATGTTCTCTTAAAAATGCAATTTAACACATCACGAAAGTAAAAGGTCTTGGAAGGGTCCTTTGTCACACTCAGACCTGGATCAAGTGGTATCAGTGCGGTCTTTGCGTGAATGTGAATTGCAAGCGTGAACAATGGAATGTGTAGTGACAGAGGATGAAAAAGCAATGTATGAGACCATGCTCAAAATTTCCAAAAGAGCAGAAATGATGTATGAAACTCTACAGAAAGAGATAGAGGAAAAGGAGTGATTGTAACTTCAGTTGCAAGCCACGAAAGAGGCCCTAGAAGAACTGAAGCACAACAAGCAGAGTCTTCAAACAGAGAACGTCGAATTGAAGATGCGTATACATGAAGAGAAATAGAAAAAAACAAAGTTTTCTACGACAGTTGCAAGCAAAGGACAAGGCCACGCAAAAGTTACAGTGTGACCCATGTGAGGTAAAAAGTAGTTCTCCATCTTCAAGTATATTTCCTAATGATAATTTTGCTGTTTTTGAAAATCACACCACAGGAATTCGCTCCAAACTGTTGAAGAAAATGGGTTATGAAGGAAAAGGCTTGGGCATTAATGGCCAAGGCATTTTCAACCCGATCAAAGTAGAGGAATTACCGTATCGAATAGGACTTGGGTATGTCATAAAGGAAGTTGGGGAATGTGTTGAGATAGCTAGAGAACCACCAACAATAGATGATGAGAGGCCCTCATCAGTTCTTTCCAAATCAACAGAGGAGGTAAAAGGTGTTGATTTCCTTTCAGTTTCATCTTCACATAGTATGATTTCTGTTGGAGATGTGGAGATCCCAATTACATGGACAAACATGAGGCTCCTTACTAAGACGATGCACGAGAAGGAAGAAAAACATGGTGGTAATAACCAAGGCATAACTCAACCATTGGAGGTTGTGCAAAAACCTCAGTTTGCAAGCTTGAGATACACCAAGGGAGAATGCTTGAAGGTGTCATATTCTTCTGAGACATCGTCGAAATCATCGAGGAAAGAAGATGATGGGAACACATTCCCATCATCCCATGGCATTGCCCATTGCAGGAAAGGAGATGAGGCAAGCTCTCATCGCCATAATGACACCAAAGGTAGCAAGGAAAGGTATAACCAGTTTTGATATTTGAATGTTCATTTAAGTTATAATCATGTTTTTAATGATGAACGTAAAACATGGCATCAAAATACATGTACGTTTTGTGGATTACATAACCATACATTTTCTAAGTGTTGGAAAAAAATGACAGCACACAAAAGGATGAGGTGTGAAAGACCTCTCAACAGTAAGTAAAGAAATAGTTAAACAGATATGAGGAAGAAGACCTATTGTAGTCATTGCAACAGAAGTGGCCATCAAAGAGCCACTTTTTGGGTACTCCATCCAAAGCAACAGCTTAAAGACAAAGTGTCAGTGCATGAACCAGGTGAAGCAGTTGTTCAATTATCGAATGCGCCACAAGCAGGCTACCCATTCACCTTGATAAGTGAAAACGGGTTTCTAGATATGTTAGCTTGTCACAGTCATGCTTTTGTAAATCATTTGTTGCATTTTAAAATGTAAAAGTGATGACGTGTTTTCCATCACTTGTTCAGCAAAAATGATGCCTAGTCTTATTTTGAGTTGCATATTACACTCTGAAAGTGATGTTGTGTTTCCATCACTTGTCAAAGAAACAACAGTGTTTGGCCTTATTCTTGTAAATCATGTGTTGCAGTGATGATGTGTTTTCCATCACTTGTCGAAGCAACAATGATATGTTGGCCTTGTTTTTAATGTACTACAGGTTGAGGTTGCAGGTGTCGGCTCATCGCTTAAGGCTCCGAAGAACAAAGGTGAAGGAGATGGAAGCGAGACCTTTCAGGATGCTTGTGATGCAGACAAGGTATAGAAAAGTTGTGGATTATTTTTCATGCTTTTGGAGGACAAAAAGCTCCTCCGTAGGGAGGATTGATCTAGGTGGCTCTAGAGACACACACAAGAAAAAGAGGGCTTATGAAATCTCGAAAACCAAAGTGAACAAAGTGCTTTCGAACTAGGAATTGAGTGTATATCTCGTCGTCCTGATTACAGTGGTGTGAACGGTTCATCAATCCGAGTTCGGATGAGGAAGATAGAGGCATTCAAAGTTTGGTTGACTTTTGTTGACTTGGTAGGCTTAAGGAGGCAGCGTTTTGGACATTTTCCGATGGAAAAAATCCGACCAACCTGGGCCAGACTCTAGGTGAATTTGTGGCCTGGTTAGTTTGTCTCCTTCGGTCAAATTTCGAATTTTTGAAAATAACCATGGGCTTTTTGTTTAACCCCACGCCTCTTCCCCCAACCTTAACCATATGCATGATTGAGTGCAAGGCCGGTGGGGATCAAACCTGTCTCGCCCACATGCACTGGCCCCCACCCGGCAGCCTCATATGATGTACCAACCACCAAGCACCAACTCATATAACACGCAGTTATGTACCATGTACAACCCACACTCCATCCTCCATTTAATACTCCAACCACCGCGCCTATTAATCTGCCCACCTATATTCCAAACAAACAAAAAACCGTGAACTAAAAAAAATATGTTTACACATGGATTTTGGGGAGGCGGGATTTGATCCCCTGACCTCCCCATAACTAATTGCCTCATTTACCAACAGGCTAGTGGGGCCTTTTTGTAAACTCCACCAAGAAGCTCATATAAACCCAGCATTTTCCCACTGTGCCCAAGCATGGAGGAACCAGGAGCGGGCACAAAAAACAAGGTAGAGTTAATTTTTAAATAATTTTTATGCAGGTGGAACCATGACTAAGCAAAATTTTCAAGAGGGTGGAATTTTTGCAGTGTCCAAATTGGACAAACTTTATGTCGATCTTACACCTCTCGACAACACGAACTCGATGGTGCAGTCAGTTTCCTGATCTGAGTAGCCAATTTGAAGAGGGCTCGTAGGAGGGAATCTTTGAGGAATATAGGGGGAATCTAAAAGATTCCTTGAGCCCCAGATTCTCACTTTCTCAGAATTCGGAAATTTGACAGTCTATTTTTCACTATTCGACTCCACAAATCTTATGGTGCGTTCAGATTCTTCAATTGCACATTCTGTTTTTTAGCCACTTTTCTAAGTGGAGTGCAGGTGTCAGCATTCATGTGCGAGCAACCATTTCCATGATATTTGATGCCGCGAGATTCGATGTGCGACCAGCTTCAGCAGTTTGACATCCACCTCTTCAGATGGCCCCTGGATGTGAGGTATATGCAATCTATTCATGTACTTCTTTTGCTATGCATTGTGTTGCACCGATCCCTGTTTAATGCTTGATGTGGGATCTTGTTTCTTACTTGTTTTCATTATTCATGCTTGATGTGATGCGGAATCATCTATGTGATGTACTTGTTTTCCTAATTCGTCATGCTGTGTTTTGAGATCCCTTTGTTTTATGTTGATGGGATACTAATGTTGTCGTCATGCATGTTTGCATTGAGATCCCTTTTATGCCATGTTGGTGGGATGCTTTTGATCATCATGCATGAGTTTGTGTCATTCTGATAGGAGTCATTTTGACTAAGAGTTCCTGTAGCGGAACATCTCTTGGAGCCACTCCTACATGAGGGCATTTTCCTTGTATGATAGCGACATCACCTCTTATGTACATAATCACTATTGACAACATTTAATGCAGTGGCCTACACCATATTGACACCAAGGCCCAAAGACGTAGTCCCTCTTGGACAAACTCCGTTATCAACGTATTGTTATTTTATGTTTCTAATGATTGTCATGTTCCTCTTCTTTACAACATGCAGATGTATTCATTTATGTTCTCTTAAAAATGAAATTTAACACATCACAAAAGTAAAAGGTCTTGGAAGGGTCCTTTGTCACACCCAGACCTGGATCATCTACTCAAATCTAAAATTAAAAAGTGAAGTAACAAAAATATGATTATGATCATTTAAGTCATCTAAGTTTCTGAGAAATATTTGCATATATTAAATTCAAGAGTCCTCTTAGTGATAAACAAATTAGATCTCCTCCTTCTCATGATGAGCACCTCCTCAAACCATAACACATGAGAACCTCATTGATTACACGCACAACTACTTTGATTTTATCTCCTTATATAACATTCAATTTTCTCAATACCTTAGGGAAGTTACTTTGGTTTTCATAATACCATAGGCACAATAGCTAATGTATTTGTTGACTAAATCATATCCATCGAGCACACAAATTCTTATGGGAAAAACCATGGTTTTCATGCCTAACCTTTAAATTTTGCAAATACAGGTCTAACTTCACCCACAATATCTTCTCCATGCAGTTGGGAGGTCTGTGTTTGCACCCATAGGCCCTCTTCCAGGAAACTAAGAGGCTTAACCCACAAGATTTCCTCCCGACAACTGGGATTTATATTAGGTAGTGATTCTTTTCTTGGTGAAGAACTTTGAGGAACTTTGAGTCATGGTTCATAATGACCTTTGGCACATATATACATAAATTTACTTTGTAACATTAATCCAAATCTCATCCAAACCTTCTTCAACCATTCAAACATCATCTGACACTTGTCTTTCTAATCTCACACTAAAACTTGCATTCCTCCACTGCACACATGTTAACCATTATATAAACATATCAAACATGTATACAACATCACATGAAGACAAATTAATTCTGTACTGACCACTGTGATAGTAGACATATGCCACTTCATCCAGACCAGGCCTTATCATCCATGGAGGCATACAACAAACTGAATAAGCAAACTATCCTTAGACAAGTTGATACATTCATCAATGTAGGTTTCCATCAAGGACAACATCAGAACCATAATTCCAACAAATATATCAAATCAATATGGACTTATATGTAACATATGTTATGAGCTAGAGGAGGTTAAGAGAAAGAATGAAATTGTGATAAAGTAGTTTGATGAAGTCAAGAAATTGTTGGGAGAAACAAAAAAGTAGTTAGAGGAGAAAAATAACATAATTGACCATATCAAGAGAGAGAAAAATGTAGAGAAGTAGTCATCCAAGGAAATTCAGGAAGATTCTCAAACTAAAATCAACAGTAAGAGGCAATTTTATAGGTACCATAATTTATTTTATGGTTATT
Organism: Pinus taeda; assembly: GCA_000404065.3. Taxonomy (NCBI): domain Eukaryota; kingdom Viridiplantae; phylum Streptophyta; class Pinopsida; order Pinales; family Pinaceae; genus Pinus; species Pinus taeda. The sequence goes on from APFE030983636.1 coordinate 181,198, forward strand.
GTTTTCTATGCCATTTGTTTGGTCATAAGGAAATTACTTGCAATAATTTTCCATACTATTATGGCAAATAAAAATTCCAACCTAAGGTAGGGAAGGAAGATAATTATGGTCTTATATTATATTCTCAGAAGCAAAAGGACAAGTGGTATGTCGATAGTGGTTACCCAAGACATATGATAGAGTATACAATTAAGTTCATCATCATCAAGGAGATTGACAGAGGTAAAGTAAATTTTGGAAATAGTGCATCCACCATAATTAATTGGAAAAGGCATGGTTACCTTTGATGATGGAAGAAATAAAGAACAATGTGTCTTGTACATTGAAGGTCTAAAGCATAATATTTTGAGTGTAAGTGAGATACGTGATCAACATTTTGATGTCATATTCAAATCCAAAAGGTTTGATATTTGAAAAACAAATACATCAAAATTAGTAGCCAAAGTTATCAGGACCAATAATAATATATAAATTATTTATGAATCAAAGACCAAGAGAAGCCGTGATGAAGAAATAAAGGAATACACAATTGTCTAACAATGCATCCACTAAAATAATTGGAAAAGGCATGGTTACCATTGATGGCAGAAGAACTAAAGCACGATGTTTCTTGTACGTTTAAGGAATGAAGCATAATTGTTTGAGTATCAGTCATATATATATATATATGCTTGATGAAATAAAGACCAAGAGAAGTTGTGATGAAGAAATGAAGGAAGATACATTTTCTCCCACGTTCTACAAACAGACTCTAATTTTGAAGAAGCCAAGTTTTTTTAAAAGTTCAAGAGAGGAACTGATAAGTTCAAAGGTAAGGTTCCTTTCAAATGTTTTGAATGTGGAAAAATTGGTCATTATGCATCTAATTGTCCTTATGCTAAGATGAATGAAAGTGATGATGAGTCAAGACTCAAATCCAAGTATCAAAAGAAGAAGAAACAAGAAATAAAAATAACTTTTACTTAAAGGAACACAATGATAGTGAAAGAAATGCAAGTGTGACCAATGAAGAAAGAAGTGAAATAATATTTATTGACAAGGATGAAGAACCCGAAGCAAAAGTAAATATTCAAGGAGAAATTAAAAGTGCATTGAAGGAAATCTGAATTCTCAGGAAATGAGAAGGTTAATTGATACAATAGCTTCAAGGCATGAGTTTAAATGAAGACATTATAGTTGTTCTCGAAGTTGAACTAGAAGAAGAAAAATAGGTAAAGGATTTTTTGTTTGAACAACTAAATGACAAAGAATAGATATGTGAAATATTGGAAAAGGAAGTTGTCCTTTTAAGAGAAGAATTAGAACAACTTAATTCAAAGTTCAACAAAGGGACTAAATCTCTAGGTCATATTCTCAGCATGCAGAGGTCTCTACTTATCCAGACAGGTCTTGGCTATCAAGAAGATGAGGAATCAAATATCAATGGTATCCAAAAATCATCAAATGGAATACCTCCCAAGAAGATTGATCATATATTTATAGCATCCAATAACAACTCACTTGAAGATCCAAAGTAAGTAACACTAGGAAAAACATGTTAAATTCAATGATAGTCAAGGAAATTCTAGGAAGGAGTAGAATGCAAGGAATCAAAATGAGGAGAAAGCCACAAATATAGATAATTTAGTGAAGGATTTGAATATGGCTCACCATAAAGCATCTACAAGGAACAATGGAACAAGTGTTGGAAATCAACAAATGAGTATGGCTCATGTAAGGGTTGAACAACAAGGAAACATGGCTCCTCCAAGAAAAAAACTTTAGAAGATCAAGATATTTTATATATAGGTATCAAAATAACTTCTTTGATTATTGTTTCTCATGTATAAATTTTGGACACAAAGAATTAGATTGCAAAACCTATGGTGTGGTCAGGTACAAAGGATATGATCAGGTACCTAGATAGAGACATATGGACCAAGTTAGAATAATGACTCAATCATCACCGCAAGTGTTGAAACCCAATGTTGAATGCAACATAAGTCATAATGAAGGTCTCAATCTTAAGTATAGAGAAATATTCCCTATCAATGATGTTAGATATAGAGGAGTTCAAGGAAGACCTTGATTAGTTTTGATCCCTCAAATCTAATCCTTTGGAGAAAGCTTCTCTAAGATCCCTTTTGTCAAATAAAAACATAAAGAGGAAATTATTGTATCAAGATAGCGTGTGGACTATGATTCGAAGATGATATCTCAAATGTAAAAAGAAAAGAATGCATATAACATTTACATATAGATAATGAAAAAAACATAATCTACGGGGGGGGCTTAGCACCAATGAAAGCATGATCTTAGGGGGAGTAGAACAACAATGCAAACATGGTTTCAGGGGGGGGAATAGGAATAGTTACAAGTAAGCAGGGAAAGCATGGTCTTAGGGGGACACTATATGTTAGCAAGAAAGGAGCATGGTTCACCCAGGTCCATAGGATCATCTAGGAACAAGTACTCATATAGGGTCATCAACATGATATATTTAGATAGATATTTGTTACCTTCCATTGATGTCAAAGGAGGGGATATTGCAGACATTGATGTAATAGGAAGAGATTGTAGGAATTTCACATATAGTTGAGCAGGGAGAGATTGCAAAATAATGACTTGTACATGAGGAGTTCTTTATTTGTTTTTACATCCAATTACCATCAATGTTTAGGGGTGTTTCCATCAATGACAAAGGAGGAGATTGTTGCACATAGTGTTATTATTGATAACAACAAGATATCATCGATGTCAAAGGGGATGTATGGGACAACAAAAAGATTACCATCATTGATGATCAAAGAAGTAACAAGACTCTCTTTCAAGCAATATCATAGTTGGACCTTTCACAAGGTATTAGTGCATAAATATATGGGTGCTTGAAGTTATTAAAGCTTTTAATGAAGTTATTATTCTTAAAATATACTACAAATAGAAAGGGTTGCATATAGCTCATCGATGCCTTTCCAGCAATATATTCTACTAAAAGAAAATCCTCCGAGATGAGAAGTTATGACCAGCTAAAAATAAACATTAGTTGGGTCAAATTGCAAGGCCAACTATAGGGCCAAACCCAAATTATTAAAGGGTTAAATAGTGGGAAATTTTCAGGTGGATCCACCATTGAAAATGCAGAACAACATCCTCGTGAACACAAAGATGCACACTATTTAATTCCATTAAAGGAGAGCATGTTTTGGATATATCAACGATACCTATAAGAAGTCAATGGACAAATGAAGCTGAAGTAGCATGATGTTTAACGATTCTATCAGGATCAATAAGATGTCGACACATGGAAACATCCTATTGAATGATGATGTGGATCCTATTGATGTTAGCTTGATGATGTGACACCACTGGAGACCACCATGTGGCAGGTGATTTGGCACATTTCTATTAGTGAAAAGTATAAAACAGAGTGACATGTGGCACCCCTCTTGCGTTACCACAAGGATCAATGATGTCATGATGACATCATCCAAGAAATGACCAAAGACCCTTGGGTCTTGATCATATGAGCACAGTCACATGAACATTGAGATCCAAATGGTTATTGACTTGCTCATATGGCATGACCACATGGATCCGTAGCACTAATATTAAAAAACAATTGTTAGTCAACTAGTTTTAATGGCATGTTTTATAGGTGCTCACATTT
>APFE030983636.1:190770-201550 GCA_000404065.3 Pinus taeda
TGTGTGTGTGTGTGTGTGTGTGTGTGTGTGTGTGTGTGTGTGTGTGTGTGTGTGTGTGTGTCGTAGAGAAGCAATACCCAATTGCAGTAAAGGTGGCACCGGTATCTGTGTAGAGGCTGTACCAAGGCGGAAAAAAGTGTGTTTGCATATGTTTTCCTTTGTAAATGGTTTTATAAGGAAAATAACGCCGATAAAAGGTTTTGTTTGTTAAATATATGTGTAGCCAATGTTTAAAGAGGGAAGGTTACATATATAAGTGGTTAAAGGGGTAGTGAAGGTTACGAGGAGGTTTAAATACCCAATAGGAGGTTTAAGCGGGGTGATTGAGTTCCAATATAAGGGAACTGATAAAAGAGGGCCTTAAGCATTTGTGGTTGATGATTTGACTCCTTTGAGAGTTAAATACCTGGGACTAGTGAGTGGATGGATTTATATACATACTGTGGGTGTAAGTGGGGGTAACCCTGCCATCACCAGTGGTATCAGAGCAGAATTGTAATTAGAGCAGGGAAAGATTTCCTATGAAAAGGAGTTTGCACATAGAAGAAGGTAATGTGCATAAGATAATTGATGCATGATAGAGGCTACAATAGAAGATTATAGGGGAACTTTTGAAGTTCTTGTGAAATTGTAGCAGTTCCAGCAGAGGCTTGGAGTAGACAAGAACAGAGGATTCCTTGAAGAAAAGTGAGAGCAAGATTGCTTAGTACAAGTCCTGAAGGAAATAGGACTTGGAGACCAAACATAGGACAGTCCATTCAAGTGCAGAAGAATGGGAGAATAAGATTATACATAGATCTTGGAGGTAAGATAGTGTGTTTTGTTTCAAATTGAAACCGAAGATTCTAGTTGCAGATGAAACATCTTAGCAAAGGACAACAAGAGAAGCTGTGTGAGGAGAACCAGATGTGTTCTTGAAGGCAAAGTAAGGAAAACACTCTGAAGGAAAAGTGGCAGTGAACCTGAAGAATCCAACAAGAGATTGGATAGATAGGACAACTGAAGTGTTCTCAAGAGAGAGTGAGAGATTGCAGAAGCCTAGAAGGAGCAAAGGTGTTACTCAAGAGGAGGTTCCAGACAGAGGACCCATGCTTACCAAAAGACTGAGTGAGGAGAGCTTAGTGAGGTAAGATTGCAAAGAGGAGGAATAACTATTGCAAAGTCTTGTTGCAGATGAGTAAGGAGCTCATGAAGAAAGAGGAGAAGAAGATGACTACTGATAGTCATAGCATAGGTTCAGAGAGAAGCCACAATAGAAGATATGAGAAGAAGAATGCCAAAGCAGATGGTGAGAGGATGAGTCAAGAGGAAATTGACAAAGAGATTGCAAATTTAAAAGAACAACTCGGTGCATTAAGGAGAATACTTGAGGAAAGCCAGAGACTAGGTTGGGTCTTGATGAAGAAGCTAGTGAAGTGGCATAATTTGCAGAGAAGGTTACAACAGAGGCAAGTAAGGTGCCTGATGGACGAACTCAAAGAAGCTAAGTTGGAAATGAAAATGGAAGTGTCCATTTGTGAAGCATAACAGGGTGAAGTTCTGAGAGAAGATGACTTGAAGACTGAAGCTTCAAGTGAGGCCAAAGGGTCACATGGTTGTAAATCTGACAATTTGTATATGTTTGTAGGTGAAACATGTAAAGAAGGACAATTTTCTTATATTGTCATAAAGGAGGAAGAAGACAAGCAGAATCTAAATTCTGTTCTAGAAGAAGATGAGATAGATAGGTCTCATATACAGTGAAGGGCTTGAAGAGATTGAAGAGGAGACCATCGAAGAATTTCTAAATCATATGAAGGATTTAGAACAACAAGGAGATATGATGGTTGAAACATCAAGTAGGACCACAGGGTCTTATGTTTTTAATACTGATAGTTTGTCTATGGATGCAAAACAAATGAAGGAGAATATTAATGCAGATGGTGAGACAAGGATAGCTCTTGGAGAAGGTAAACAACAAGAGATTAAAGGCAAACTTGAAGAAGAGACTATGTTAGCTGAAAACATAGTAAAGGATCATCAATTCACTGTGATGATAGGCACAGTGGAAATAACCATGGAAACTGTTGAAACAATCAGTAAGAAAGAAGGACATCTACTGAAAGATGTTAATAAGGAAGAACCCTATGCAAAGGATTTAACCTTGGGAGAAGGAACACTAACAAAGGAGTGTTTTGCAGAGGGTGAGCAATCTTTCAAAATTGTCAGAAGTATGGAAGAGTATATTTCAGAAGATAAAAACTCTGTAGTAAAGGAGGATAGAGAATGTCTCTTAAATTAGAGAAGCAGTGATTTATTGTAGCATAAAGAACTTAATAATGCATTGATATTTGAAACTGTGACAACATAGGAAGAATTTCTTGTGAAAGAAGGAGATAAAATTTAGTCTGAAGAGCTGATATGTGAAGCAACAGTTGATATTATTGAACCTTGTGATTTTCACATGGATAATTTGTTTATAAATGCAGGAATTATAAGTGATGATGAAGTACTTATGAAGTGTCACAGAGAAATTGTATTGCTGAAATATTTGCTGGAAAATTCAGAGTATGACAGTGTGATTGCAGAAGAAGAAGTTCACTATAGTGGACAAGAGCAGGAAGACATCATTAGAGTAGATGATGTGGGGGAGAGACTAGTTGACAGTCTCATGAATTCTTTTGAGAATTCAAAATAGCATACGGATGTGCTGACAGAGGAGAAAGAAATAGAGCAACAAACTGAATTGTTGCCAAAGGAAAATAAGGCACTGAAGCCTTATGTTTTTTATTTTAACAAGTGTTTTGTGAATGTAGGTTTACTTGCAGATGCTGGAGAAAATTTGGCAGATATGAGCAGCCAACTAAAGATGAAAGAAGAAGATTATGTAGAAGAATTAAATCCATGGAACAGAGATGCTTAATTGCTGGAGAGAATGTTGGAAAGTCATGATTCAATACAGACAAAAATAATCATGAAAGAGGGTAAGGATGATAGGGAGGCAACAAGCATAACAAAATTTGGAACAAGAGCAAAATAAGAAGAAAAAGTAAACTAGAAGCTACAAAGTGGAAGTAACTAGCATCAGTTTGAAGAGTTAATGGACAACAACAACAACCTGAAACAAAGAGAAAGAGGCAAAAGTAAGTGGCAGAATATGGACCAGTCCAAGGATGAACTAGAAAAAGAGATTGAAGAAATGTGGTAGCTGATGATGAAGCAGTCCAAATGGAGGGAAATGGTAGTAGCAGGAATCATGACCAATCAAAGTTTGAACCTAATTGACAAGAAGAAGAAGATGGAGCAGAAGACAACAGACATACAACATCAACAAAGGTACAAAGCATTTGGACAATTACAAAACAAAGTATGGGATCTAGGAAGACAAAGATCAGAAGACACGTGATCAGGAGATCATGAATATTTTCTACTTTGGGAGTCTGATGCAGGAGCATTCAACCCAAGAGAAAATCATTGTAATTAAGTAGACATAGGGGGGTCAAGTGTTTTAGGGAAGTTAGTTTCCTAAGTATCAAGTTAATGTAATATTTAGTCTTTTAAGTGATTTAATTAGATAATGTGAGATGTTTGTAAATGCTCTCGAATAAATGAGAACATGAGTGGGAAATAATGACAAAAGAGTCTAAAGTCAATTAGGACTCTTTAAGCAGTTCCATGATTCAAGGAACTAAGGAGATCTCTTAGGAATTGAATGCATATTAGAAGTGGACGTAGAGGATAGAGGATTTAAGAGTTAGTTTAGTAGATTTAGGAGTTGAACCAGGATTAGTCCAATGAACCTTTCTGGTATAAATGTAGCCTACAGGGAGAGCTCAGGAAGAGGCCACTGATAGCAGAAGATCAAGCCACGAGATAGAGAGTCTCGTTATGTAATCAACTATTTATATGTTTATATACAGAGGAACTCAATTCTGAGTGTGCAAATGTGTGAATCGAGTGTTTTGTGATTGATTATTGTGTGAACTCATAGGTTCTGTAACAGAGGTTGCAGGCAGAGTCGAGGCGGAGTACAGAGGAGAAGAATGAATCAGAGGTACATAATGGATCTTTGAATCCATTTGAAAGATCAAGTAAAATCCAGAGTCAATGATAAAAATCACAGAAGTCAAGCTCAGGAAGGAGTCACAACGGAATAGCAAAGGGGGAAGAACCTTTGAAGAACCCCAAAAAAACCATAGAAACCATTGAAAATGGCAGAAAAACATAAGTAACAGAGTAGCGGAGGAATAAGTGTTAATGCATAGCAACTGTTAGATCTCATAGATCAACGGCCAGGATTAAATCGCAGGAGTGGAAGAATCGGGATCGCATCGCAATCTTTCAAAGGGAAGAAGTGAAGTGCGATTACGACATGTAATGGATAGCCAGACTCAAAACCTTATCGAATGTAGCCTAGAACCCCATCAGGTCCGAAACTTATGTTGGATCGGAGTTTTAAAGTGGAGGAGTCAAGCATAAATATCAAGCGATAACCAATACACAATAGTGATAAATCAGTGATCGGAGATTGGACCAATCAGAGTTCAAAGGAGAGTGCTGTAGAAAGGGAAGCAAAAGACGGGCTTGACAATAATTATATATGTGGGTGCATAGAATTTGAAATCTGCTATATGTATTTGGAGCGGGATTTCAACGTATTTCCATGTATTTGCGATAGATGTGTTGCCGAGCCTTTTAAGGCTAAAACATATATTATCGTTCCGATAGTTGCATATCGGAGGGGAAGGAGAGATGATATATATGTGTGTGTGTGTGTGTGTGTGTGTGTGTGTGTGTGTGTGGTGTGTGCCACAGAGAAGCGATACCCGATTGTGATAAAGGTGGCATTAGTATCTGTGCAGAGGCCATACTGAGGTGGAAAAAAGTGTTTTTTGTTTGTTTTCCTTTGTAAATGGTCTTATAAGGAAAATAGAGCCGATAAAAGGTTTTATTGGTTAAATATATGTGTAGTCAATGTTTAAAGAGGGAAGGTTACATATATAAGTGGTTAAAGGGATAATGAAGGTTATGAGGAGGTTTAAAGACCCGATAGGAGGTTTAAGTGGGGTGATTGAGTTCCAATATAAAGGAATTGATAAAAGAGGGCCTTAACCATTTGTGGTTGATGATTTGACTCCTTTGAGAGTTAAATACCTGGGACTAGTGATTGGATGCATTTATATACATATTGTGGGTGTAAGCTGGGGTAACCCTACCATCAGCTGGTAGGGACTATTACAAAGTGTTATCAAAGCAAGTTCAACACTTGGATTAAATGGGCCTTGAAGAAGTAAATTTTAGAGCTTGATCAAAGTTAAGGTTGAGAATTGGACTGGAAGAAACTCCAAGATCGTATCTAAAGTGACATTTTTGCACATGAAAAATTTCTTAGTACATATAGTGATATGAATACGAAGATTGCAAAAGTATTTACATGTTTGATATTCATATTTGAATAACATGAAATTTGATTTAGTGAACAACTGCACATAGTGCAGAGAGACCAAGATAATGAATTGATGACTCTAAAGTATCTAGTGGCATTGAACCTTGGAACTGGACACTTCTCTATCATCATTATGATTTACAGGTCATCTTGTGTTGAATATAATACCTAGACTATACAATATACATTGTACACTTAGAATATGGAATTTATGCCCTAATCATGAATGATTGAATCATGAGACTACTACTCTAGTTGATATTGATGGAAGTATCTTTTAGAAGTAGCTTTCATTGTCTAATTCCATGATCAACATGGATAATGAAATTTTTAGGAAGCCTATGGTGATTTCCAACATTGTCTCTGCCCCATATTTAGAATATGTTGTGGTGATCCTTCAATGAAAGTGGGTGCCAAATATAGATCTATACCCTATAAAATCAAGGACATTATTGATTCACTAGAGCAACAATAGTCACATAATGGTGTGCACCCAATCATTGACAGTTTTCCTATATCTAAGACTAGATGGGTTTTGAATAAGGAAAAATCATTTTGATAATTTATATATATAACGATGTTGAACTTACATATGTCTTTATCTTTACATGTCTCTTTTTCATATGTAACTGAAAATTAGACATGCAAAGATAAAGACATATGTAGGTTCAACATCATCATGTAACTAACATGGGTGTTAAATGTATGAAAAACACTAGACTAGCATGCCTCAAATTATCATGCTTAGTGTTGGCATGACCAGGTAGCAAATTAAAATGTTACATTTGATATAACTAACAATTGTGTGCGTGACACACTTAGTCAGTCAATAAGTCAGTAAAAAAAAGGACACCTTAGGAGAGACTTCCCTAACAAGCAACAAAGGAAGAAAATATCATGTAAATTCTAAATTCTTGAGGAAACAACCAACAATGTAGAAAGAGATGAGAAAGTATTCCCACAAGCTCTCGAAAATATTGAAAAGTTCTCTTGAATTGTTTTGAGGGATTTTTGGAACCTTAAAGTTTTTGACTTAGAAAAGACACTATCCAAGATTTGTTTCATGTGATTATTGCTCTTTTTGAAGTGAATATGGAATGTTTGATATGCTATATAATCCTTTTCTTGTTGTCATTGGCTACATGTTTATGTTTCGATTTATTGTGAGCATGTCCATGCTTTGTGATGTTGTCGTGTGTTGTTGTTGTGATATTTTTCTATTGTCATTCTTTCTTCTTGCCTTCTTTGTTTGGCCTTCATTAAGTTGTTGGGTGTGAAAGGAAAGGGATCTCAAGAAAAATATCTTAGTAAAACCTATACAGAAGTTCAAGACCCTAATTAAACCCTATGCATGAGATAAAATTATAGTAGACAGTAGGAGAATATAATGGATCAACCAAAAATGGCCTAGGTGGGGCCCACTTAAACAAGATAAATAGTGACAAGACAACTATGAAGATAACACAAGAAGGGAATTTTCCTAAACCTTCATGCTACTTGGAACATATATGTTCTACATTTCATGAATATGTTTATAACGAGGTGAATCTATAATAATTGCATTTCATTTAACAGGTCATTTGTTAAGAACCATCATAGTAGATGATTAATCCATGTCCTTAAATATGATGATTGTGTGAATAGTATACTTGTGGTAACATGATGAGGTGACACAATAAAAACTCTTTGTCACTTCTTGTTAATATGCTCACACTTATAATCACTCATATTCATTTTTTATGTATGACGTGAGAATATTGTCTTTTAGGTACATTAGGCATTAAAATATCGGAGGTAAACAATTTCGTAAGAGTTTTATAAAATAGCTCCGACAACTTTTATTTCGATAAGAAAATAAGTTAAAGTTTTGTGAAATTGATTTCAAGAGGACTTACATTTGTCTGTAAAAATAAGATTCTGAGAAAAGGAGTCTGAGATGGAAAGAGGCAAAAAGGAAATCTTAGGAATAAAATTAAATTGATTTATGATAATGGCCTCATATCCCAAGGTTCCAAGAAAAGAGAAGTTTTCAGAAAAGATTTCTTTTAAATCCTTTAAATGAGAAAAAGGAAACCTAAGATTATAATTAGACAGAAACATGGTATCAAAAACTCATATATAAAAACAACTTAACATGACTTTACGAGATTCTGATACTACTGAGTTCAGGTGGAGAAATAAAATAGACCTCGTGGATCTCGAGAGGCAAATTTTCAAATATGTTTTTCAAAATAAACTTCTGAAATATTACATACCCAAGAGTCAGGTAAAGGAGTGTGGTGCATAGATTCAAATCAACTTCTTCCGACGTAATATTTAGAATGGGCAAAGGTGGATAGGAGCACTTTTTCCTTTTCTTATGGGCCTTCTTTAATTTAACATTTAAAATGCAAGAAGTTGTAGACCCACAACAAATCTGAGCAAAAATGAGCCAAGTATTTTATTTCAGCGGAATCAACGAGAGGCAAAATATGATTATTGACTCATCTCATAAATTTGCAAAGAAAGGAAATATGTAGAGAAGCATTAATAAACAAAAAGTATTTCTGATGAGAAAATAGATACTTCCATGAACAAGTTGAGAATTTAAAAAAAGTTAGTTGCTCGCTTTATTATTCTACCTGTATTATTAAAAGAAGAAACAAACAGAAAACAACAAACTAAACTAATACTACTCCTAATTGAATGGAAGGAAACATGACTAAGTATAATCATACTTCCAATGTAACCAGTCAAGCATTTTATTTCCTGCATGTATGTACAGATCAAACATTAGTAACAAAAATACAATTATAATAATACCAACAGAAATAAATCTGAATGTAGTATGTACAATTATTACTAACAACCTATTTACAAAAAACAATGTATTTACAAGCACTCTCTTTCCCTCCAACCAAATCTCTATGGGATCATAAAAGTAAGGATGAGTAGTTGATAGAGAATGAAAGAGGTTGAATAAAAGAGAGTTTGTGTTATGTATGTAAGACAATTCATTAGCGATCTTCTGTAAAACTAAAGCTTCCAAACAACTTTGAAATGGATCAATCATGTGTGGATGGAGGATTAGTGCATATGTCAGAAGATCATAAATTGGGTTAGGTAGTTGGTCATATTGGATCATTGCACTCACAAATGTTGATTTATGTTGTAGATGCACTCTAGAAAGAAAAGTAAGTTGATAAGAAATGACCATCATATGGAATTGGAAGATCAAAAGCTCTTGATGGTCACGATCTAATTTTTTTGATTCACGTTATAGTAATGCACATTGCGGATTTTCAACATTTAATTGTTCAATATGCCAGCAAATGACATGTAAAAACTAGAAAATGCAAGAAAAAAATATGAAATCAAACAAAATAAATGAAGGAAAAACAATGGAATCAACTCATAATTCACACTATTGTTACAATTAATGTTACAACACAATTGAGACTAATTTCGGAGAACTTATTTTTCATGACAATCAGCCAAGAAAATACAATTAGAATGGTCATCAACATCAACTTGTGAAAGAGAAAAGGGGTCAGGACCTTGAATAAGAGCTAGAACTTGATCATCATAAGGATCATAAATTGGGATGGATTCTTCAATGTTGAAATCATGAAGATGATTAACTGTTTGCAAATGAGAATTTATTGTGACAACTTCTGAATTAGAGTTTTCTTCATTCTTAAATTTGATTTGACTTTAATCATGTGGATTTAATGGAGAGGAAGATAAATCAACATCCTCAATGTCATAGTAATCATCATAAATGACTTCACGACATTCACTATAATTCTCTTCATTCCCATATGATGCATCAAAACAATAAAAATTCTTGAGCACATGTTCATCAATATCAGAAGAATGGTCAATAATTGTCTCTCTATCTTGATAAATACTAATATACAATTCATTTATATCATCCTCTCTATTTTCTGGAATAATATTAATGCAAATAGGGATGAATTTCTATCAGAAAAATATTAGGATAAAGGTAGAAATGAGAGTTAGATAAAATGAACCTAAAAATATGTCTATTTGTAGACTCTTGTGTGCCTTTTGCATTTAAAATTTCAAATTCCTAATCATTCACTTGTCTACTTATGCTTTCTTGAAGACTATCGCTTGCCTACCTTGCTTTTTTTATTTGATCATGATGATCATATTTAGAAATTTCTATAATTGATTGCACATTATTGTTATCTTAAATTTCTACTTGTGATTGGTGATTTATTAACTAATTTTCAGAATTTGAGGTTGTTGGTTCTTCAATTTCGTTGTTAATATCTTCTTGCAGTTGATTACCAAATTTTTCCAAGCTTTTTGGGAGTGATTCATTAACATGTAGACTATTATCATGATCATCATTAATGCTATAAGAAGTGTGCACTAAATGAAGGAATTTAGCATACATGGCAGAGATAATTTCATCATGATTAGTATGCACCTCCATATCAAAACTTTCGATCATGTTAATAGAAGTTGAAGAAGATTCATCAAAACTTGAAATTGTCTCACATGGATTAGGAATGCAAGGAAGGGAACAAACATGTTCAAACCATTCCGTCAATTCAATATCTAAAGGTTTATCTTTAACTTTGAATCGTAAGCAAATTAATCGAAATCAAAGTGTAATATCTATGAAAAATTCATTTACAAACCTTCGTAAATCTTTAAGTTCATCACATACCTGTTCATAATCATAACCACCAAATTCATAAAGGAACATTGTGATAAATTGATCCCAACTGTGAATAGAGGCAACCAGAAGAGATTGATTCTATCTTTTAGCTTTTCCCAAGAATGTAAGAGTAAAAATTCTATATAAAACACCTTCATCAATATCATGAAAAGTAAAATTTGCAAAAATTTGAATAAACTGAAAGGCATGATTAAATGCAGAAGCAATACTCTTACCTCTAAATTTTACCTTTGACAACTGTCTTACTATTTCTAGTGGAGTATTAGCGGATACATGTCCAAAGATACAAATCCAAATTGGAAGTTTGAGAGGAACCATTGTGATTAAATAAAAACTCTAAAAGACAACAAGTCGTCAGACTCTCCTTCTAGTGCCAAAAATGTTGATCATAGTCAAAAATGACATTATCAACATGTAAGGGAGAAAACCCGGCCAGAGCCCCAACTAATCTCTTATCTATTTGATGTAGTTGTTCTAACTAGTTTGATTGGGTCTAGTTACCCCCTTTCTCTCTCTATTGACTTATAATATGTCTATTACTTGCCAATATAAATAAAGACATCAGGTCTTCCCTCTTGCAGAGCTCTTGTAAGAAGTGATCCTTAAGCTGAATTAATGACTTAGCCAAACCACTCTAAAGTATGCCCCTGTGTAACAAAACT
>APFE030983636.1:201703-216142 GCA_000404065.3 Pinus taeda
AGTAAATATGCCAATTATAAGTGGCTATTGGATCCATTGAATAGGCCTTAGTGGCTTTTTGACTCAACTTATGAACCATGGTAAATTACAAAGAAGCAATAAGGAGGGTTTTATTAAGTATGGAGTGGAGGGATAAGCTATGGAGTAAAAGGCTTTTGGGAGTTCTAAAATGAAAATGTGTCGATGTTCCAAAGTGAGGAAGGTATTAGGAGATTAAATACGTGGGAAGCATAAGGAGTGGGAATATGAGTTCTAAAATGAATATGAGTTCTAAAATGAAAATGTGTCGATGTTCCAAAGTGAGGAAGGTATTAGGAGATTAAATACGTGGGAAGCATAAGGAGTGGGAATTCAGAGGATTTGATTTCGGAGAGAATTAAAATATATAGGTCCTGAAAAGTGATGGGAGTGATAAGGAGTGAAGTGAGGTTATGGGGAGAGGAAAATTTAATAGGGCAAATAAATAAAAGTCCCGAAATTTAAAGATATTTGAGGTTCGAAAAGTGAAGGATTTCGAGGCTTTTTGCTTTTTACTTTGAAGTTCAAAAACTGAGGGATTGACAAGGAGGAATCAAATGTATGGATTTCAAGGCTTTTTAAAAATAATGTTACGAAATTGATTAGTGTTAAAGTGGGAAAGGGTGAAGTATGGCGAGAGGAGGAGAGGAGGGCCACATGGAGTGGGATCCTCTCTCTTAATTAAAAAACAATAATCACTTTATAATTGAAGTCCTAAAGTTAAAGAAATTACAGTCATTTGAGTTTCAGAATTTTAGAAGCTTTTGAGATTTGAAGTTTCAAAATTTAGAAGCACATAATTTTAATTGTTTTACAATTTTTGCTGCAGTGCTTTTATAGGAATATTAGTAAAAAATGAAGTAATTAATAAGAATTAACTAAAAATAAATATAAACTCAATATTTACAATTAATTTACAAAAAATAAAATAATATACATTTTGTATATTTTTTAGCCTTGGCAATAAAAATTACCAAACTTCGGATAAGCACTATTTGCAAATCATGCATCCAAATGAGATGAAACAAGAACCGATGGAAAGCTAGTGAAAATTTGAATGTAAAGAAGCAATCAAAAGAATAATATGAAGAAATAAAAAATCTCACCAAATTGTTAAACACTTAACCAAAATAAAAGGTTAAAAGGCGATTTAGCAAATTTACTAAGAGGGTCCCCATTATTATTATGAAATAAATGAAAAATGGGGGTGTTGTGATTTCACCACAACACCTGGATATTCCACTAGACAGTTTGTCACAACAGATATGATATTATTATATTAAAAACATGAGATTCTACAATATTATAGTTTTATTAAACTTTAAGATCTATAGATTTAACTATAATTATTGCATGCATGCGAATGGAAATTATGCATAAAAGTAGAGAACAAAAAAATAAGCTCACACACATACGTAAGACACAAGATATGCTCTATGGGAAACCCTTTCAAGAGAAAACCCAGTTGGAATGTGAGGTCACTTCGCTCTCCTTCTCTATCTGGAAATATGGCTACAGGTACAAAGAAGTAATGCATGTGGCCTGTGGGCTGCTATGGTGCATTTATCCTCTCTCTGTGCTATACCTCCTATCTCTCCTGGCTATATTTTCTCAGCTATGGAACAAAATTCTCTCGAAACAATGGAATGCATCTTCCTCCTAGTGGTCCAGTTATAAAACAACCTAATAGCCTACTAGTGGTTAATTTTAACTATATATAAACTCTTAACTAGAGTTACAATATAGACTCTTATAGAGTCTTTTGCATCATAATCACGTGGTTATCCCATTTTCCATGACTAATGGGCTCTGATGCGGCATCCTCCCGAACTATAAGTGTGAAAATAGGAAGGTCAACTTCTAAGTGGCATAACCTTTTCATATGGACTTTGATTGACGCACTTCTTGCGTCGTTGGAAAGATATTTGTGTATATAATAGCATGAAATTCTACAGTGTTAAAGAAACAAATTTTTACCCCAAAAAAACTTTGTTTTATGCCTCAAAACACTCCCATGAGATTTTAGACCCTATTTCACGAAACTGGGTCCCGCTTGTAAAAACAGTCCAGTGAGTTGATTCCTCCACTTTTTCCATTCCAAATGCATCGAGATGGATGAAAAAAATACAATTATCCAATTCGGATTAGGTAATATGTACAATTGGGCGGGGTACCTTGCAGACATTGTAAATACCAATTGTGTAACAACCCTGGTGAAAATTTCATGTAATAAAATTTAATAAAGGAAAAATAAGACCATGGTTAAGGGACTCTTATTCCAAGTTGAATGTTGGGCAAAGATATCCTAGTGGGTATCACTGGATGTGTTTTGGCTAAGAAAATTGGAAAATACTAAGGAAAAGGCATTAAAAGGAAAAAAGACATTTTTGACACTTTACTTATGAAAATAAAGGAAATTAGGAGAAAAGTAAGGTAAAAGGTCACAGGTTGCATGTGAGGAGGAAAATGAAGGAAAATAATCCAAAATGAAGAAAATAGAGGCCTCATTAATAAAAAGGCTTTTGAGGATCAGTTGGTAATCTTTTTTTCAGTTCAAGTTTTGGAGCTCTCTCATTATTCTCTCTCTCTCACTCTTAGTCACTAAAGAGATTTCTTGGAGCACTCTAGCTTTGGTTCAAGGAAAGAAAAGGAAGGAAATGAAAAGGAAGGAAGGAAGAGAAGGAATAGGAAGCTTCAACAAGAATACTTGCAAGTAACATATTGCATGTGTGATTTCCTCACTACTTTTGACATGCATGGCTTTACATGTTGGTGTATGGTTCTCTTGATGTCGGTGGCATGGTTTTTTCGGCTTATGATAGTGGTTTTCGGCCTAGCCTTGCATTTTTACAGATGCCATGGTATGTTTGGATGTTTATTAGTTTTGAGCTTTGGTTTTCCAAATGGATTTCAGAATCCAGGGTGGAGGTGGTCTCAAGGTTCATTCACAAAGTCCTAGGAATACCTTGACCAGTTTTGACAGGATGCAATGTAAAGCTTGAGAGAGAAGTCTCATTTTAGGGACTAGTGATCCAAGTTTGGATAGTGGAAAAGCCTGAGATACTGGTGTCAGTTTAAGGCTTATTGATCTGGGATTGGATTGCAATAAATCCTGAGAGACAAGGAGACGAAAAATTTCTCAAGAATAGTGATGAATTCCAGATGGCATTCCAAGTTCGTTTTGGTTGTGATCAGAGCATTGGTTCTGGTGTGATCACGGTTTGGTAAGGGTGGAGGTGGTTTAACCTCTAGATTCTCTTAGTTTTTTTTTAATTTGTTTACCCATGAGATCCCACATTCATGCTTGGAATATGGCATGGGGTGACTGGATGAAAGAAAGATTTGATTCATCCATGTGTACGGTCGGGTGGTAATTGGACGCCCTAAACCTAGACGAATTTGCCTATGATTAATGAAAGCTAAGTTATCTTGCTTTTGTACTTGTTTATATGTGGATTTAATTGTTGTTATATCCTTTTTATTTACATGGTTTTATGTTTCTTATAAGATTGGTTAATTGACTAGTTCATGTCATGGTTATGTCACGTATTTACTTGTAATTGTTAAATTGATGGATGCAAGACCTAATTGATGCTATAACAGTTCAATGGAGAAGGTGGTGATACTTATTGTCATGTCTCATAAGTGTTTTCAGTCATTCATGTTTTGTCTTGTATCCTAGACCTATAGATTGCACTGATGCAAAGTGTTTGATGAAATGTATGTCTTGGTTGGGGATGGTCAAGCCTAGTCTTGAGGTTGATTTTTGGTTTAGTAGTCTTTTCATCATGTCTTTAATGGATTCTAAAAGTTATAACAAGTTCTAGGCAGTGGCCATGATTTTGGGCTAGAAAAGTTCCTTGAATTCCACAAACGCTAGCACAGGTCTACCAGGAAAATTCCCTAGACGTTGGATTGCAGACCTGTGAGAGAATCCAGAGGTCCCTGGACATTGGCATGCCTATAGAATGAGAGCGTCCAAAGGTCAAGAGGTATAAAACATCAGTGGGACCCAAGGGCAAGATGTCTGAGTGGTTGGGATGTCTCCTAAGGGTGTTTTTGTTGATGTGGAAGGTATGGTTGATGAATTCCATCGATAAGATCATCAAGGAGGTTGCATCATATCATAGTGGCCTCTCTCATCGCATGCTTACCTTGGTTGTCCGGTTACTTGGGTAGATGTGGGAGGAGGGTGGTTATAGATTGGTATCAAAGCATGGTTGCGCTCTCCTTGGGTGAATGTGTTTGTCATGCATTCATGTCGGTTGCACATGTCAGTTATCCTTGAATTCTTGTTGCATATGCAACATGTTGGCTGCGATTGTAGTGATTTCTCCATGGGGATAAGGATTTCATTGTGTGAAGCATGTTGTCATGTGTATGACTGGTTACATGTTGTTATATGTCTCCTACAGGTGTTATTTTGTATTCTTGGTTACATTCTCGTATGTTTGATTACATTCTTGCATGCTCAGTTAGATGTATCATTCTTGTAGGTTTGGTTACAAGTATCATTGTTCATGCTTGATTATATGTGTTCATGCATGTGTGTGGTTGATTACGCATTGCTTATGCATGTTAATGTTGCATGTGGTCAAGTATATAGTGGTTTTATGGTTGTTATTGTTATGCATGTAGTCATGGTATGTTTGTAGTTGATATGGTCATGCATTGATGACTGGAATCTAGCTAGATTGATGGTTACATTGTTATGTGCTTATGTATCATATTTCTATATGTAGTTATGATTATGTTAA
Organism: Pinus taeda; assembly: GCA_000404065.3. NCBI lineage: Eukaryota > Viridiplantae > Streptophyta > Pinopsida > Pinales > Pinaceae > Pinus > Pinus taeda. The sequence continues at coordinate 206,479 of APFE030983636.1, forward strand.
ACATGTATCATGCTGATTTGATGATCTTTCAGATGAGATATCCTCCCCGAACTATGCTAAGGTACATTGGTTTATTGTGATTTGGTTTAGCTTACATAGTATACCTTGCAGGAAAGAGATCAAATGGCTAGCAAGATGGTAGACTACAAAGGCTCTCCCTATGAATCGAATGAGAAACATGGTGTTGGGCTTTATTCTGATTTGAAAAAATACATTTAGAAGCTTGAAGGAAGAAATAAGGAGTTGTAAGGTGGACAATGGCAAAATCGTGCAAGCACAAGAGAAATAAGAAGGGGTTGATGCAATATTACTTTAGAGTTTGTCAGAATTGCAGCGATAGGGACCACTTCGGATCAGCCATAAACAGGAGGACATAACTAATGGGGCATATGGATACAAGTATTATGGTGGTCACAAGTCGAATAGAGATGACATTGTTAGATATGGTAGGTTGTTGGACACTCCGGATAGGAAAGGTGATGGACACCAATATGATTCTAGTTCTGGTTCTGATAGGCATCATGATCGTCATTGTTATCATCCTTATAGGAGGAGTGATAGGGGAAACGTGCCAAATGAGTTTAAGAAAGAAAAGCCACCTATCTTTGATAGAGATATGAAGGAATCATAGGATGCAGAGGCATGGTTGCTTGGTATGAGGAAAATTTTCAGATTGCATGACTATTAAGAAAGCATCAAAGCAAAGATAGCCACTTTCAGTCTCAAAGGTAAAGCAGATATTTGGTTGGAATATGTGAAGAATGTTAAAGGTATTCATAAGGATTATTTGACTTGGCATGAGTTTGAGAGGCTCTTCAAGAAGAAGTATTTTTTCTGAAAGATACTTTAATGACATATCTAAGGAGTTTTATGAGTTGTGAATGGGCTCCATGGTAGATGATGAGTATAGTAGTAGGTTCTTGGAGTTCTTGAGATATGTGTCTTACCTCAAGGAGGAGAAGGCTAAGGTTTAGAGATTCATCAGTGGACTTCCAATCGCATACAAAGACCAGATTGAGTTCGATCGGGCTAGATCATTGGAAGAGGGCATTCGAAAGTTGAAACATTGTTGTGAGTAGTCGAAGCGCAAAGTTGAGCCTAAGCACAGCTTGAAAATAAATGAGAAAGCTAAAGGAAAATTACCACCAAAGAGAGGAAGTCCTCAAGATGCAAGTGAGAAAAAAAATGTAGTTCCTCACAAGAGGTTCAATATAACTAATAAAGGACATGGAGAGTAGCAGGCTAGAGGCGGTCGTAGGGAACCATTGCAGTGTTGGATATGTGGTAAGGATCATCATAAGAGGGATTGTATATGGTATCAGAGTGGTGGTAGACCCCAAATCTACATTGCTTAGGAGGCTCATACAGTTGGTGATGTGGGACATATCATTCCTCGTATTTACGAAGTTGTGGACAACAGGGAAGAAGATCATCAGGAATCTATCATTCAGATGGATGGTAAGCTTTGTGATCAAGTTGTTTCTATTTTGATTGATCCTGGATCTAATTATAGTTATTTTAATCCTAGCCTAGTGGACAAGTGTGGTTTTAGAAAATAAGTGCATGCAAAATATTAGTTGGTGCAGTTGGCTACAAGTATAAAGAAGAGAGTTCACCATTGGGTAAGAGATTGTGCATTTGAGTTGAATGGTATGCCTACAACATCATATTTGAATGTAATTCCATTGGGTTTGTATAGTATGCTTTTGGGTATGGATTGGTTGTACCTTCACCAAACCAAAGTAGATTGCCTTGACAAGGACATTGAGTGTGTGGATGATAGTGGGGAAAAGAGAACCTTGCAAGGAAAGAAGAAGCCTACATTAGTGAGGATGGTTACCATTATGCAGGCTAAGTGTAGTTGCAAAAAAGGTTGTGTGATGTTTGCAGTGCACATTTCTAGTGACAAAGGTAAGGAAGTTGGGGATGCAGATGTTTTGAGTAGATACCCAGTTCTACAACAGTTTCAGGATGTATTTCCTGAGGATATTACAGAGTTTTCACCTCATAGGGAGGTAGACGTTTCTATTGAGTTGGTTCCAGGGGTAGCACTAACATCAAAAGCACCTTACAGGATGAGCACACCTCAGTTGGTAGATTTGAAGTTGCAGTTAAAGGAGATGCTTGACAAGGGATACATTAGGCCAAGTGATAGCCTTGGGGTGCACCAATGTTGTTCATAAAGAAGAAAGATGGTACTCTTAGATTGTGTATTGACTACAAGAAGCTAAATAGGGTAACGATCAAGAATAGGTACCCATTGTCGAGGATTGATGATTTGTTTGATCAATTGAAGGGAGAAATAGTGTTGTCTAATATCGACTTGAGATCAAGATACCATTAGGCACGCATCAAGGAAGAGGATATCTTCAAGACTTCATTTGGGACCAGGTATGGGCATTATGATTTTTTTGTAGTTCCATTCAATTTGACTAATGCTCCAACTACGTTTATGTGTTTGATAAATAGTGTGTTACGTCCTTATCTAGACAAGTTTGTTATTGTATTCATTGATGACATACTAGTATATTCTAAAATGAGGAAGAATATGTCGAGCATTTAGCAACACTGTTGAGATTTATAAGAGAGCATCAGTTGTATGCTAAGCTTATCAAGTGTAGCTTCTTTCAAACATAGGTGCATTACTTGGGACATGTCATTTCCAAGTAAGGCATAATAGTAGATCAAGAAAAGATAAGAGCCATCATGGTGTGGGAAACTCCTAAGAATGTGGATGAGGTGAGATCATTTATGGGGTTGACATTACAGAAGGTTCATCAGGAACTTCTCATGCATTGCATATCCTATCACACCATTACGAAAGAAAGGTAATAAGTTTAAATGGATAAAAGAATGTATAGCTAGTTTTGAGCAGCTCAAGCAACTGTTTACACATGCACTGGTGTTAAAGATTGCATATCTGAACAACGAGTTCGTAGTGTGTACATATTCTTGCAAGAGAGGACTTGGTGTAGTTCTCATGCAAGAAGGACAGGTAGTGTGCTATCAGTCACAGAAATTGAATGAGCAGGAGCAGAACTATCAAACGCATGATCTTGAGCTAGCAGTGATCATACATGCATTGAATATGTGGAGGAACTATCTTCTTGGAAGGAGGTTTATATTAATGAGTGACCATAGTGGGTTGAGGTATTTGTTTGATCAGCAGAATCTGAATGCCAGGAAAGCTAGATGGTTGGCCACCCTCAGTGAGTTCGACTTCAAGATCAAATACATCAAAGGGAAGGAGAATCGGGTTGTAGATGCTCTTAACGGGGAAGGTATGGGTAAATAATATATAATCTATGAGCTCTTATGGGATAGAGTTACATGATAGGATCCTACAAGCAAGACAGTGGGATGACAAGTACATGGAGTTCATGCATAGGTTGTAGTAGAGTACAGGTAAAAGTACAAGTGGTAGTATAGGTACAGGTGATAGTATAATTACAGGTACCAGTAGTGGTAAAGGTACAGATACAGGTGCAGAATCACAAGGTGTGGATTATGGCCTTACAGTAAATGGTTTGGTGAGATTTAGGGACAGGATCTATGTACCGAATTGTAGTAAGCTCAAGAAGCTTATCTTAAGGGAGTTTCACATCAAGCCATACTCAAGTTACTCAAGATATCAGAAGACATTGATGGTGGTGTAGAAGTTATATTATTGGCCGAATCTGAAGAACAAAGTGGTAGAGTTCATAGCTAGATGTTTAGATTGTCAATAGATAAAGGCATAATGTAAGCATCCAGGTGGTATACTACAACCTATAGAGATTCCAGAAATGGAAATGGGAGGTCATTTCCATGGATTTCATTACAAGTCTTCTGAGGAAAGTGAGAAAACATGATTCTATTATGGTCATGGTCAACAGGTTAAGTAAGGTAGATCACTTAATTTCAATGAAGACTACATATTTAGCCAGTGAGGTAGCACAGGTTTTCATCAACGCGATAGTTATATTACATGGCATTCCAAAGAAGATTGTGTTTGAAAGGACCCAACTAAAACTATATACTTTTTTTTTTTTTTTTTTACACAGCAATTACAACCAGTAAAGAAACACATTGAGATTTCGATTCATTCAACATACACACCGTTGATACTCATTTCAGGAACAGAACAAAACATTACATATTTTTAATCTCATATCAAGTAGTAACGAATTACACATGTACCATACACCGGAAGGTGAGACTCCGCTTGCTCTGTTGTCACTGGTATTCCCTTGTTACCGGTCACTTCTGCGAGTGTATGATGATGCACTTGATCCGAAAACGAGACCCACCGGTTAACCTCCTAGCCTACTCCTTGGGTACTCTTCTTCCCCGCGGACCCCCGAGCTGCAATGGGGTTGTACAATGGAGGAAGAATCTAGCTGGCAGAGGAGAGCAACCTTAGCTCAAGAATCCCCTCTCTAAAAACCCTCTACCTCACCAAACTCACTATAGCTTCGTAATCACTGCTTTGACATCATATCATCCATCCAACAATAGGGTTCCCAAAAAGTTCCCTCTACCATGGCTTTCCCCTTCTTTTATAAGAGTCCTCATAGATGACACTTGGCATGTCATGCAAAATTATAATATTCTATATTTTATTTATTTATTTAATAGCTGATTATTCACCTACCCATGTGTCACTCTCTCATCAAGGGTCACCCAAAATTATGTACTTAACTTTTTATTTAAAACTAATATTTTCCTCACCTCACAAGATTCCTATTTCTTCTCTAAGTTGTCTCTTTATTCCCCCCTTTTATTCCTTAAATTGAGGTTATTACTTGGAGTCAATTAATGAGTCAAGATTTTATCCCCAATTTACTTCCTAAATTAACTCAGGTTATCTCTTAGAGGGATATTCTTATGTTGATTGATGCCACATGGAGCTTCTCTACATTTCTCTAAATTTAATTTATTTTTCTTATTTTAATTCACCTTCCTCTTTTCTTAATTAAGTTTAATTGGTTTAGGATTAATCTTTATCCTTGCAATATGTTTGTCTTTCCCTTTTATCTAATTAAACCACCTAATCTACCCAGTATTTTCCAACATGGGGAGGGTAGTATTTTAAAGGTACTCTATTTATTTCTTCATATGATACTCCTTATTCCAAGTTTTTTATTTTTGATTTAATTACCCTGGTTTCTAATCATCATTTACCCTTGATGTAACTTTACCTAGTTTTCATTCCTTACTTATATTTATTTACTATTATTTATTTTTAATGATTCCAAGGGTGCCAAGTTTGGTTGTGCCCTTCAAGAACTTCCCTAGAAGTTCCAAGGGTGCCACACCTAACAGTTTAATTGTGATGCCAAGGGTGCCAAGTTCGTCGTGCCCTTCAAGAATTTCCCCTGAAATTCCAAGGGTGCCACACCTAACAGTTTAATTGTGATGCCAAGGGTGCCAAGTTCGTCGTGCCCTTCAAGAATTTCCCCTGAAATTCCAAGGGTGCCACACCACTTGCCCTTTAAGCATCCAGTGACTACGAGGGGAAAGTATATTGCAACGTCATAGACCACTATCATCTCTTATGTTGCCTGCTATAGTGAGACTAATGGTATCGGGGATCAAGGAATCCGCCTTGATGCGCGCCCCCCAGTAAACTCCTCATGAGCGACCCAACTTTGGGACTTGCCTTCATGGCATCATAATCTTCAAGGCGAAGGTGTTTCAACCCTTCAGCCCAAGTCACGGCGGGAGTGCTAGTGGGTGAGATCAGGGACACTATCCCACCCCTCCCATGTAGTTCCATCTACTTGTACAACCCCATCACCCATATGTGAGTCATTCGACCAAGCAACTCATCTGTGCCAAGTGTCATCAACTCGTCATGTGCGAGTGCCTCTGGTGGTTTTATTTCCATCCTCAATAATAATCAGTAACCAGGTTTTTCAGTGTTAGTCATTGTCATAATAACATTATTACCATCACCTGGTCATTCACATCATTGTTCATTGTGAACCAGAACTAATATGAGTAGCTAACATAGGGGATACCTCCATCATGGCTAGCATCATCATAACCTTAATGGAACCATACATATAGATCAAAGCTATCATCATTATAACATCAATAGAAACATGTCTATCCTTTACTACTATCACCATCATGATATCAATAGAGAGTACACATAACCATTAATTATATCGTAATCATAATATTAATAGAGAACATACATAACCATCACATTCACTGATGATAGAGTCACGTTTGTTTATCCTCAGCCTAAGTTACTCATAGACTAAAGTATGTAAGATAATGTCATATTAGAGTCAGGAAACTAGAGTGGGCACTACATTTTTCTACGGGTGCACTTGGACTAGAAAACCCTTTCAATCTTCTTTTCTTTTCATTGGAATACTATATAAATCTACCTTTATAACATCCAAGGGCTCAGATTTAGCAGTTGAGCTCCTTTGCTTCTCTACCTAGCTATTCACCTACCAATATTGAACAGTTTGGACAGGTTTCATTCTTTATCTCTAAGACAAGTAAATTCAAACATGAACTGACCAAAATTGAGCTATTTGGTCATTCATCAATGGTGGCATGAATCAGCAGTTGCATACAATAAGATCATTGCAAAAATAGAATAGGAGTGGCTTTTTGGACTTGCACACTTTCCTGGGCCTTTGTTTGGGGTTCATTTCTTTCAATTTTTCTTTTGACCATTTCATTCTTTTGCCCTTTGATTTTTCTTTTAGGGCATACCCTCTTTTCATTTTTGGATTTTTTGATTTCTTGGGAATATGGAAAACCTTTGCAACCAGCCAAAGGTATGGACATATTGGAGATCTTCAGTGCCAATCATGAAAAATGACACCTGTTGGTATAGGAACCTAACATCAACCATGGGAGATGATCCACTAGTTTTGGAGTAAAAAAATAAAATTATTTTTTCAACTCGTCTTTTCAACTTATCTCCCTACATTTTTACTCAAATTTCGAGTGGGAGCACTCGTTGGATGCAGAATTTAATTCCTCATCCAAAGAGTATCCATGTTGCATACTTTTAATGGACCCTTGTACAAGAAAAATGAGAAATACATTGAAAATGTGATTGCAATCACTTTTTTTTCATGTATTTCTCATATTTTGTGTAGCAAGGTCTATCAAAAGTATCTAACATGGGTACTCCTTGGATGAAGAATTAAATCATACATCCAACAAGTCTTGCTGCTCAAAATTTGAGTAAAACCATAGGTAGATAAGTTGAAATACGAGTTGAAAAAATAGTTTTTTTGTTTTTTTTCCCCTCTAAAATTTGATAATGTAATCTAATATTATTTTATTATTTTCACTATTAATTTATAATATTCTTTAGGACACTCGTTTTAGACCTCAAAATTTCTTTAATACCAATCTTTGTTCTGTTTCTTATTAGATTTTTTTGTCATTTTAGAATTTAGTGGCGCTAAAATGACTGGAAAGAGACAAATAATATGTTAGTAATTAGATGAGGTTCAAACTTCCAAAATATTGGTCAAAAGTACCAAAAGTGTTTTAAAACTTGAATTTGAACAAAAACATCGTAAGTCATTGACAAACCTTTATAAATGTTTTAGCTTGATGTTTTATACTTTCCAAGAAATTATGTTTATATACGAGGCATGTCATGAGAATATCCTTCCTATTACAAAATGAAAACAAATGGGGTTGGAAATAGCATAGGGAAAAAAGATATACCCAAGAAATAAAGTTAAATAAAGAAACAATAGTTTAAAGTAAGTATACTGCTCGAAAACCAATATTTAAAACCCTAGAATGGGAAGACTAGGGGAGTTCTATAGAAAGAAACATGTACACAACAATTATTAGTTTTCTAACATGACATACAGTAATGAAATTGTAAACCCTAATAATTACAATGCCATTGCCTATGATGTTGTTGTTTGACAACATGAATCTTATGCACTTAGTTGAAAATATAAAGCATTTGAGAAAATCAGGAAAATAATTTAATGAAATGTTTGGGAAAATGTGAGAAAACATATAATCTAAAGTTGCAAAAAAGAAGATGTGGCAATAAAAGTCATCTGTTCTCCCTGGATTGATTCTTAGAAACCTTTATATAAAGGAAAATGCATGCCTTCCACATTTTCTTCCATGGTTATGAGAGATTTAATGTGGATAAGTTTGTCCTTACAGTCTAGGAATAAACTTAACTACAGATAGAAGGATAAGAAGCACCATATGATTAGCATGCTAATGGACTAGAATATTGTCTATCGTTGTATTGAGAACACCCTAATATTCTCGATTAGGAGAAGAAATGGCCATTGGTAAATGAATCAAGTCTAACGTCCAAGTCCAACTAGCATAGCCCTTTTTGTTTCAAATTAAAATGATTAATGAAGAAAAAACACATTTTACATATATTTACACCAGAGGTGTTCTTATGATAGGTTTGGCTAGGTAAATTCGGCCAATCAAAGAGGCTTGTTTTCGTATTCCTTCGACCAATAATGTTTTACCATGTGGCAAAGGACAACAATTAGATTTTGATTTTTGTCGAGAATCAAAGTGATATTATTTTCTACTTACTAAAAAATTCAGATGCCTAATAATGACAGCTTTTAAAAGTAGGTTGACTCCCGAACTTCATCTCTAAGCTCCTATGACTCAAGCATTGAGATCTTTGGTCTTTAACCACAATGGATTTAGCATGTATTAGTGAAGAAAAGGGAGCAAACTAATTTCTTCAACATTTTTCCTTCGAAGTTTTTCTCAACTTGGAACTGTGGATTTTGGTTCAGCACCCTGTTTCAGTAGAAGAGTGTCAATGGCTCTTTCACTTCTGCCTAGTCTTTGCAAGTTGGGGACTGAAAATCCCTTCGCTCTTTCCCCACTCAGTTTTTGGGTACTCAAATGTTTTGCGCCTCGCCGCTTGTAATTCTCAAGCATAGCCATGGATTCCACAAACTACTTTGGCATCCGCTTTCATCAGAGTAAGTGTTCTACAACACCCTTTATGTGTTATTCCTCGCTATTTGATGTAATATTCAAAATTTTCTTTTACAAAAAATAGCAGCATTTCAAGCCTAATTCTCTAATGTGCAAATATAAATATGCATTTAACATGAAAAGAGCATCTGGAAAATATCCATACCAGAGATCTTGAGGAGAAACTAAAAATAGTTATCGACCAAACAAGAAAATCACTGATTACCTATTCTTTTGAGCTAGCAAAAAAATCACAAAATTTTGAAAAGTGGTTATTCATAATACTCCTTTTTTTTTAGAGCATATTTTTGACACTTTAAATTTTTTTTATGTAACATTTTTTTTTTTAAATGTTAGTGATTTTTGGGTTGATTTTGAAAAGTGTTAATGCCAGATCAACCCATTTTTTTAGAGGGCCAATTTTTGACACTTTAAATTTTTTTATGTATCATTTGAACATTTTTTTAAAATGTTAGTTATTTTCATGCTTGAAAGCGTTGATGCAACATCAACTCTTTTTGTTTAGAGGGATTATTATACATGCCACAGGCATGGTATTACGCAACTTTTCTTTGGCTACGTATTAGTTTGTCTTCGACCAAAAATTTATGTTGCTTATCCATAGTTTAACCTTGAGAATTCAATTTTTGTTATTTATTATTATTATTTATTTATTTGTAAGGTGAGTGGTTGAGGTCTTATTATCGGTTGTTTA
>APFE030983644.1:7612-59827 GCA_000404065.3 Pinus taeda
TTCTTCTCTGCTCAATTTTGTCCCATGGTAGCTTGCATGTGGATGCATCATGTGATCCATTTCTTTTGTAGCGAATACAGTGTAAATCTGCCTTTTCTCCTTGAGAATGTCTGCTCCCCCTGCCTCTGAAATATCTTCCTCTTCCTCTTCGTCCACCTCTTCCTCTTGTAGAGTCTTGAGCAGGATGTTTTTCTTTATGAGCAAGGCACACAGTCTCTTCAGAAGACTCAAGGGTTGTCTTCTTTCCAAAAGCTTTTTCTCTTTCGGCAAACTTTTTCACAAGAGCGTCAAAGGTCACATCTTTGAGATTTCCATTTGCTTGCAAAGCCTCAAGATAATTGGAGTAAGTAGGATAAAGTGCCTTGAGAAAAGCGATAAGAGGAATATCTAATTCAACCTTAGTGGACTTGATATCATGCCTCATAGACTTTATTTTAGATGCAAGAGCAAGAGGATCATTATTTTGCAGTTCAAAAGTGAAGAGTTTAATCATGAGTTGGATGACTTCAAGTGTAGAATGTGAGTCATAGAGTTCTTTCAGCTTTTGTAAAGCTTCAAAGGCAGTTGAATATGATGAAATATGGCGACTCACCTCTTTATTTACAGATGTTGTGATTAGTGCATAAGCTTTGCTATTCTTGTTTCTCAAATGGCGAGCTCTTTGTCTGAGGTAGGCTTTTCTGGGTCACTGTCTCCTTCTTCGACACACACTCCTTTCCACAATTCATTGAAGATGAGGGTGTGTTGTATCATCCGGGACCAATCAGGATAGTTCTCCTTTCTAGTGAGAACTATTCCTACGATAGAGATGATTGAATGCATTCTGTAAAAAAAAACTTCTGCTGATAGAAAAAAATTCTTCTACTGATATACAGTGAAATTGTGCTAAAAAAAGCATTCTCAAAAGATTTCAAATCTCTTCCTTACGCCTCCAATGTTGATAAAAGCATCCAACATTACATTGAAATATTATGTATCAAATGTTGTAATATATTTATATATTACATATCACTTCAACGTTTTAACTATACAATGCAGCAGGGTAACATTATCATTCAAATGATTTAAATGATTTTAAAAAACTGCGCATTGATCTTCTTCAACACTTTGTTGGACTCCTTGTGATTGTGTGGTTGTTGTGGACTCTTCTCTGGGAACTGAGACCTTGTTCACAAAAATAAATCTGCAGAGCGCTGGTTCATAGACAAACGAGCAAATATTCTTAAATATTCTATAGGCGCTGGTTCATTCATCACATTTCTTTTAAAAAATTCAATCCAGAGTTTCAAATATATTCTGCAACGATTCTCGTGCTGATGGCACAGGTACAAAATGCATCAGGTTCGCATGATGTGATTGTATAATCAACCAAAATCCTTATGTGGTATGAATCATTTATAAAAACACTATTCCAGATTCAACCGTTGAAGACCGTTAAAAAATTTACAGACCCACAGACATATGTTAATATGTCTGAACATAGTTTCAACAATGAACAATAATGTTAATGCGAAGTCATTTAATATAACTTTACTGTGTATGCATTCCACAGACAGAGACACCATTAACCATTCGACTCATAAAATCGAGACACCATTCCGCAGACAGAGACACCGTGAACCATTCGACTCGGAAAATCGAGCTCCAGTTCACGCGAGTATCACAGATTTATTGCTACGACTAAATCCAGAGAGAGAAAAAAAATGTCGAGTTCGATCAACGAAGAAGGCCAAGGCATACGGGTAACGAAGATACAAAAAAAGAGAGCTCAAACAGTGGCCAAGACTCAAACCTGCAAGATCCACACAGAATAATCAATGGAGGCGCAGGTGAGATGTGAGAATCCACAGAGTATAATCAATGGAGGCGTAGCATGAAGCAATTCATGCAATGGAGGAATAACTCCCTTTTGAAACGTTTATGACATGGTATGACTGTTCAGTTCTCTTTCAGGCGATTATTGTATTTAGAAGAACAGGCAGGCGCAGGCTTGGGTTGAGACTCACAACGAATCCATGCGTATAACGCATAGCAAAATGGAACTCACACACAACGAAATTATTGAATAATGATTGAGATTTCGCAGGGATATGACAGACATGTCAGCCTGCAGAACATGGGCAGAATATCAGTAGACTATGCAGGAGGGAGTTACAAAGAACAGAAGCTGGCTCTGATACCATGTCAAGCCAGGCAGTAACTCTCCAAAGGCAGTAAAACTGATTCATCTATTATTCCATAGGTAGGTTATTGTTATATACAATAGGAGTGATTGTTTAGTTCATCTCCCGATCACTGTTCACATTCCTAATTTATTTATTTACACAAATTCCCCCAATCATGAAGATTAGGTGTCAACATAGCCTTTATTAAAGATCTGCAACATTTGCATCCATATTACTTGGTAGTGCCAAGGAAGATAGTTGCACAAAGTTAAATATGTCAAATAATGTTACATATATAAAAATCTATTAACATGATTACCAGAGAAAACCCATAGTCCTATATAATTGTGTATAATGTATACACATAAGCCATTTAATCCAAAACACCTTTCCCTTACGATAGGTCTTGATACATTCTATACATGCATCCCTTCCTATAATTTCTTTAATTAATTGATCACTTGGATGGAGGTAGACATTCATTCTCTTCACTTGGCTTTTACTAGGGCCTATAAAACTAAACATAAGATGCTTATTATTTACGGACAACCAATGGGGGATATTTTTATTGATCACTACCACTTGCCAAATAGAGTCGTTGGTGTTTTATGGAGAGCAAAAGTTATTCTTAATCAAAGGCTTTGTAACTCATCCTTGCAATTATCAAGCCATGTATCCTCTATAGGCTTCATGGCTATTGATTTCACTAGGATCCACATACTTCCTAGCTCACTTTCAAGCGAGGCATACCATTCCCACAACATGACTAATTCTTTGTAATGAGATATCATTTGAATCCTTAGGATTATAGGCATGTGGTTCAATATATTATGATGAGGACCAAATGCCATATCCTTTTTAAAAATTCATGATACATGTAATGACCCATCTCGGATTATGAATAGAATATGATTATAAGCATGCATATGAGCTCCATATGCATGTATCACATGTGCTACACTAGTATGCTTACTAACTAATTACAAAAAATGTCGAAGTGTAAAGTAACAAATTAATTATTGAAATACTGAATAAATACCTAACTTACTAGAGCATAATGAATATATTAAGTAGGGTACTTAATATGTGTATCACTATCATAATATATAACTAGAATATATTATACAAAAAATATATATATAATGGGTTATACAAAGTATAAAAGGGAATATAATTATATTGTACAAAAGGAAAATTATAATATATAAAGATATATATTAATTGTTAAACAAATTAAAAGAATTTTGATATACATAGTATATTAACAAAAGGAATCATAATATATGTATTTCACAATCTAAAAGAAATAAGACAAACGAAATAATGATGAAATACAATTCATATAGGTTTATAAATAGTCTTGGCTGTTAAATGAAGGCGGTGCCCCTAATCTATTAACCTATCTTGTCAGAGGGTGGTGACTGCCTGAAGAATTTCTGACAATATTTTAATTGAAGGCAGTGACGAGATGAGGGGGAAAGGTAGGAACCTCAGGGATTTAAGGAAGGAATGAGGGTGTTATTTGAAAAAGGGGGGAAGAACTAGAGATTGGGGAGTTCTTTTTCCTTTCACAGACAAAGAAGGAAATACGAAGAAAGTCATAGACAAAGAGGAAGTTTGAGCTTTTGTTCTTGGAGTTTTGGGCATGGGGGCCAGAAGACGAGTCTTCTGGATTTGGGAATCGAACAGGTTGATCCCACATAGGCTGGGAGGAAATAGTCGGTTTGGTAGCAGGAATAGGAACAACAATTGATTCAGAACATCTCCAAACGAAATCTTCAGGTAAGTACTTACTAATGATTTATTAAAATATATATTGTGTGGTTAAATTATAGATTTAAGATGTAAACTTTCATGTCTGATTAAAAATCCAAATTAGGGCTTGTTTTCTGTTGCTAATTTCGAGTATTCAGTTTAAATTTCCGAAGTAGGGCTCTACAATGCATGTCATGTCCACATTTTAGACTTATCTCTTTGTTCACATATTTTCCTCTATAAATAATACAATAATTTGGACAAGATTCATATGATATGTAATCAACACCCAACCTTTTCAACAATTTTTTTACGTCTTCATCATTTCCTAGGAGTACAATCTCATTTGGAAGTACCTTATATTTCAATAAATGGAAATATATAGGCAATATAAATGTACACTACCATTATGCATGCATATAATCTCTTTTGATAATTGGTTGTGTTAAAATATTTGTTAAATATAGGGGATCCATTGGATATTTACCTCAATAGTTTTGAGAAACATGTGCCTAACATACAATACATTGATTTCAAGTTGTATAATAACACCGTTGTCCCTAGTTGGCAGGACCTTCACCAATTCCCAAACAATGGGGAAGTGGAAGTAAATTTTAGGCTTTTGAAGAAGGAATCCATGATATGAGTACCGTCCCTTATATCATCTTGATGGAATGCATTTGAAAACATTCCATCCATGGCATGTGTATCCAATACGAAAATATAGAACCTTTATATAATTGTTTTAGTCCCTACCATATGAGTAACTAGTGTTACTATAAAATTTATGAATTTTGGACTCAAGATGTAGTGGGAATTGAATAGGACAACAATTTAAGCAATTAAATTACCCAACAATTCTGGTATTGCTACCAGAAAAGTGTTAAAGAATTAGGTATTGATTGGTTTGTTTATTTGTGGATTCTATTTTCTTGTAGTGTTAACATCCTAAAACACAAAGAGATAAGAGAGGTAAGAACCTGCACGTCCACTTTAGTGGGTTACCTATTTCACTAGATTTAGATGATGTGGCACTGTATGAATCGATCTATTGAGGAATCTGAATAATATGGATTAGATCGATCTACATTTGTTACACACATGGTTGCATTGGAAGTACTCCTACACTTGAAGGATATATTTCTTTCTTCAAGTAAAGTAGGGTAGGATAGTATAGGAAAATAAAACAAATAATATATATATATATTATATATATATATACTATCTTAAAATTAATCATATACACTTAGTTATTAATCAATTGCGACTTCCTAATGATTCAACTATTGGACCCCTAGGCACAATTGCTACATCCTAAGGCACACTTGCTGAAACTTCTTCTGGATATGGCATGCTGCAACTTCCCACGTAGCAGCACCACTATGCTTACTATTGTTACTTCTACCACTATCATCATTGCATAATTTATCATCACTATCACCAAATTGATCACCATTGGTTGTTGTTTGTGTCGAAATCAAAAGCCCCTATGGTAAGTCTTGTTAAGCACGATTCACTCTTAATTCATCATTATTTTGTAAACTGACTATGATTGTTGATTGGCCAATCCTTGTCCATGCCACTTGGCCAAGATCGTCCACTGAGTCAGTTGAGGGGAGGAGGTTGTCATTGTCATGCTTGGTATTTCTTGTCCACAATCTTAAAATGATGTGGGGAATTTAGGGGATGTAACAAGCAATAATACTACTAGATGGTGAATAAATAATATAAGTCTAGTTGCTCTATAAAGCTATTACCCAATAAATCTTTCTAAGTTCCTCTAAGGGGTATTGTAAAAAAACTTCCTATTATGGACCACTCGTGCATAACCTCAACAGGCTTTCATGATAAGTCTAGC
Source organism: Pinus taeda (assembly GCA_000404065.3). Lineage (NCBI taxonomy): Eukaryota > Viridiplantae > Streptophyta > Pinopsida > Pinales > Pinaceae > Pinus > Pinus taeda. Next base: position 13,391 of record APFE030983644.1, read on the forward strand.
ATGATCGATGAGAGGGGCCTTTGGGTTATTATTCGAGATGATTCATTTCTCTACACACAAAATGGATGAGACTTAAGACTATTGTGAAAGGTGTTTCCCATAGGCTAAACTTGAAATGAGTTATGGGCCTAACAAATATAAAATACTCTCATACCACATGACTTCCTTATACTCTAAAAATTGCCAATTGGTAGCTATATTATTCAAATATCTTGAGTGGTATTTCACATGAAGAAAGAAAAAATAATAATAGAAGGAAGTATCAAGAAGTACAAGTAAACCCATTGGAGTTATGAACAAACTTGCTAGCAGTAGGGCTATGCTTGTATGGTACCAAGGCAAACCCGTCGGGGTGTTGAACATGCCTACTAGTAGTACGGATATGCCAGGTAAGAAAGACAAAGAACACACATTGACACACACATAACTCACTCCAAGAGAAGAACCTAGGTCACATGCTAGAACAATTGTCATTAAATTTAAAGCTAGGAAGAATAAACCTCATATCTCAGCTTTTAGAGAATGGCTTTAAGATCCTTCAAGTATTATGCTTTGAAGTTTTATCTTTTATAAAATAAAGATGTTTTCATGGAAGTGGGATCCTTAGCATAGGTTATTTACTTTTATCATATAAAGGGGCTTCTGTTATACTCTTGGATAATGATAAGATCTTTAGCTTCAAAGACATAATTAACTGGTTTATTCTGGGAATGCATATTTTTATTATCCTTTTTTTTCTGTATTTTATATCCTCTTTTCATCCCTCTTTAATACCATGGAATTCATATCACTTTTATTTCTAATGAGGTTAATGAGGCGATGTATTACTGACACATGTTGCTCATGAGAAGTTTTGTAGAAATTTTGATGGCAGGGGAATTGTTCAATTTGGGGGAAGGAAGTATTGCTACAACCCATGGTATGGTAAAAAATGAATCTTACAACAATTCAACAATACTCTCAGTAGTCTCTACATCCACCACTACAATGTCTCAACTTTAATCATTCTCAAGATTTCAGTGGTCTCTTGGTCCTAATGAAGATTATTTTCATATTTCTTTCTTTGATCTCATATCTAGGTTACAATCAACATCACTCAGAGCATAATTTTGGCCTACATTAGCTTCAACAAATATCGATTTCAAATTCATATTTAGTATCATCATCAACATACAGGTAAAACTTGAGGTAAAAATCAACATGAAACTTTTTGATTTGTTAAAAATTTAGGAAATGATGATAAGAAAATACTGAAAGATTACCCTACTATTCCAATCCTTACCTTGTAACATTGTTTTCTATATCATCATCAACTGCACCCTTAATCAATTTTGTTCCAACCTGACATCTTATTCTACTAAAGAAATACCATCCTCAACTATGTCACTCGAACAATCACTTCTTGTTTTTGTAGTAAGGAAATCTTTTTGTTTTCTTTTACCCCCACCTCTTCCTACGGTTGTCCCTACAATAACAACATGCAGTTATTTAAAATAAAATGGGATTACATATTAGAGACGAAGGATTGATGATGGGTAAAGTAGGGGAAGCTATAACAAGGTTTGTAATAGGTGGAGGGCAAGATAAAAAATCCTACCTTTGTTTCTGTAGAAGAAAATGCAAAAAATGATTCAAGGATATCTTCCAAAACATGTGTCAAATGAAAACGAAATTTGGAGGAGAGAAGCTTTAAGCTCAAATGCAAAAACCCACAAAAGTTCAAGCTAACCAAATTTATAATCTTTGGGCAAGTAAGCATTATCACCTATAACCATTTTTATTATATCGCGAGATATATACATAAGATGGCTTTGATTTTTGGTGTGGGATAGCATTAAAATAGTAAAAACACACTCATAAAATTTCATGGAAATCCAGTTTATAATTTTGAGAAATTGATTAACAAAGTTTTCTGCTACACCCATATCAGATCTTGCGATTGCAAATAGATTTTTGAAGGGTTTGTCTAAATAAAATGGGAATTGTTTTATCCATTCTCCTTGTACTGAATACATTGATTCGGGGTGAGAGATGATCTGGTATTGTACCTACTTACCTTAGGATTTTATGATTTGGAATTCCTTATATTTGACGACCCAATACCTTGGTAATCGGAATTCATTCACTAATTTGAATCGTTTTCTTCTGAGAGTTGTTGTTGAAGTGTCTTTTTCTTTTGGGATTTGTATGGAATAGTCAATACCCGCTTTAGGGTCCTCGAATCTGACAGGCAGGTAGGCAGATCGATACTGATAGGTAGGCAGGTCGCTACTATCCCCTTCCTTCCTTAGGTAGGCGGATCGATACTGATAGGTAGGCAGATCACTACAGATAGGCAGTTCGATATAGGTGTTTATTGACAACCAATGCAAAACCTATAAGTAAACAATCCAGCGAAAACGAACAAAATTCCCAAGAAAATTCTAGAACAACCTTGGTACATGTAGCCCATTTTCTCTGTTCATGGCATACTACCCTTTGTTTATGATTTCAATGAGTAGTTTTTTAGTTCTACTACATCTTTTGGTTTTGTCTTTGGAGGATTCCATACACTCCTACAAGAAGGAACTAGTAATGCAAAAGCAATACAAAGAGGTTTTTAAAATGACAACTAGATCTTGAGGGTGCAGGAGCAGGTGAAGTGAATGGATATGGATTAGCAAGATCATTTGGGACTACAGTTGTAATTGGTAATAGTTAGATTGAACATGTTAATATTCAAAATTATCTTATTGCATAAACATGTTAGCATAGAGATTTGGCACAACATCAGAATTTTATAAATACTTCTTGCAATATCTCTCTCTTTAATGGTTCTAATGTGTTGGCTTCCTCAAGATGGAAGGTTGGATGATCTAAGAATTAAAGTTGGGGATGAACATATTTCAGTGGTCCCTACTTCATGCAAAATTTCCAAATGAGTTGAGAAGGGTGAATACGCTTCTTGAAAGACAGTTCTTCCTGCAAATGGTGATCACGATTCTAGAAGTACATCTATCTTGTTAGCTAAATTATCACACAATTTATGTACATGAGTAGCATTGTTCTCAAAGACTATGTGATATTATGGATCGTAATTATATGAATGTAGCACTATTTAAAGAAAGTGGCTAGTATGAAGTCTCTTTAAAGAAGATGGGCAGAGTACAAACAAGTTTCATAGTCTAGAAAACAAAGAAGACCATTGTTTTATTGCACATGATACTTAGGTTATCAATAAATTAGATCTGAGAATAAAGGAAGATGGTTCCATGAAAGAATATGTAAAGCTTGGAAAGGATGATTGTTCAAATAACTCATGCCATATTAGAAAATTTGCAAGCAATAATGGGTATGAAAGTGTTCATGCAAGCGCCGCGATGAAGGAAGAAAATAGGAATGTCAATAAGATGCTTGAGACAACCACGTAGGTTGGTTGCATTTGAAAATTTGGGCGATTCTCTACTATCAACTCAATCTTGTTTACATGTGGACATGCAAAAGTGCGAGCGTGGGGGAGATGTTGAGTTGTCAAATTATCACCATTTTTTACCATTCCAAGCACCCATTTTTATTCATTTTATCATACTCCTTTAACCATCTATTACCCATGTTGCCAGTCTTTGTGGATATAACTCAATAATAGATAAAGTAGTTAATTATAATTGTTTTACTTTATTTCTGATGAATTAAAAATGATTATTGTTGGTTTTGGCTAAAGGTGGCTTTCCTAGCTTGGTTCCCGTAGCTTCTATGCAGCTTCCAAGTTATCACATGTTACTCTAGTTATCAAAAGCACAAAACGATCATACTGTTGGAAGTGTAGAATGGATAAGTTACTGGAAGTGCACGATCTATGCTAATCAAGCTGAACAACCAGAAGTAGCTGAGCCATTAAAAGAAACTGAACTACTAGAAAATGCTACAACCAGACAATTATGCCCAATTTTTTATTTCACACCAAATGATTGGTTTGACCGCTTAGATCGGCACAACTCATAATTTAATTTTGTTCAAACATAAAATATTCTTATTATGAGATGTAATTTCAATGTAATATGTTGTTAAATAGTTACTATCCACACTTTCATTTTTTGTACTTATCGTTACCATTAATGTAATACCGGGGATTATTTTGATAGTGAATGGGCTCAAGATCCCAAAGTTTGGGTCTTTTAGTTTAAATAGTTAGAGATTAAAGTTTTATATATTGATGTAAACAACTCTAGAGAAGGGACTTGCTGAATTAGAAAGATTATTGTAACAACCATATTTTGTAAAAGAAAACTTTGGACCCTTATAATTTTTCTTGAGAACTAATGCAAGTGCCATATAGCTAATCAGGATGTGAGTTAAATCTTTTATTCCTACAATGCTTCCAGTCAGGAAGGCCCCCCTAATTTGGGATGCACTTGCACTGTTGTTAGAATTTATTAGAATGTATGCTTTGTTTTATTCAGGTTTATTTGCATAAATCAGGTTCACTTATTTGTATGTTGTGATATTTTGTGTGGTATGGTGTGGGGGCCCCTGGTTTGAAGGGTTAACAACCCAAGGAATCCACAGGAAGTAGAGAGACTCCAAGACTTGAACCAACAATTCTCAAGTGATTTATTTATGTTTTGTGTGAATGATTCTTTTGTCACTACATGATCTTTTATTATTATTATTTAGTTACAAGAATTATTGAACCTCCTAGACGCATTTAGAAGCTTGATGAATGGGATTATGTTTTAAGCTAATCTTTATTCTTATGTTTGTGTGGTATGAAAGGGGTGAATCCATGGTCAATTAAGCTTCTGAAAGAAGCAATTATAACAAAATTTTGTAGTGTTTTTTGAGTTAGAACCAGTCAACCTATTTCTACATATATTTTGTCGGCACCTTAGTAGTTTATAAACTCCTGATCGATAATTTAATGGAAAATTATTTAAGCAATCAAATTTATTGGCACATATTACTGTATAATGTGCACTAATTAACTCAAAAATAATTTTAGGCTAAAATTGCATACTTATTTTGTATAATATATTTCATAATTGGTATATTTCACAATTTATTTTTTTATTGATATAAGTGTTAGTAGTGTTGGCATTGATGTCAAATGGTTATGAAGGCCAACATATGGACTTATGAAGGCTTCAATATGGACCTAGATTCAAGAAGAAGTGACTTGACAACAATTTAAACTTAGACCATCTGTTAGGTCCCTATACTACTAGTGTAGCCCCTTATTGTGATTAGTGCAACCCCCTTACTGTATTGTTGTGCCCTTACAATATTATTGTTATGTAGGCTCTAATAATTGATTATATTGTGACACCTTAGACTCATATATATAAAAAGGAGGTCTTGTCATTTGTATCATCAAAGAATTGTTCATTTGTGTAATGTAAAGGAGGTTTCCCCCTCGAAGATGTTAATTTTGAAGTCATTGATCTATCTCTTCTTCTATTTTGTGAGTTGGTTGCATAACATTTAGTATCAGAGCTTTGGATTTTAGGGTTTCGCTGCTTCAAACAGGCCATCGTGGAATTTTCTCTATATCTTTTTCTATGAAGATTCAGACGCTGAAATTAAAACCCATTTGAGCCGAAATCTTGATAAACCTCGTGACCGAATTTCATATCTTGTCTCGCTAAATTTTCAGAGATACAAACTGAGGAAGTTAGGGTTTTTGCAAGATCCATAATTCAATCTCAAACATGTGACCTTGGGTAAATTTCCATAACTTTTTCCTCTGAGCATCTGATTCAAATTTCATGAAAAGTGATAGAAAGAGGACAAATTCTAGTTGTTCGGTATCGTTTTTAGGGCCAAAGGTAGAAACAATGACACGTGGCATGACGTACAAGTTCGCTTTACTGAACCAGTCTATAATCAGGTCATCATGGGAGATTGGGCATAACTCTTTCTTGGAGAATCCAATATCGATCAGACTTGTGGGGTTGGAAAGAGGACTCAGAGGGATACCACAAGCTGAAATTTCAGAACTCGAAGATCCGAAATTACAGAGTTACAGTTGTAAAGCAAGAAAAAGAATGACTCGAATCAAGAAAATAGAAACTCCTAGTAAGCAAAATTGGATGGATGATTTGAAGAATGTGATCGAATCTAAGATAAACAATTTTATCTATGCTATGGAAGCTAATATCGATGGTATAGAAGCAAATTTGAAGAAATACATGGAATATTTGAAGAAAGACATGGAAGGTTTGAAGGAAGGTGGGACAAAGCTGCTACTAGAAAGACTTCCAAATGGTGAAAAGGTAGCAGAGGAAACTCATGATGAGAACAAAATAAATGTTAATCATGATTTCATAGAATCTAACGTTGGATCGAAGACCCACCATATTCCAAAGATCGATATGAGGAAGTTTTATGGTAAGGCTCCCATAACATGGATACTACAAATGGAGAAATATTTTGATCTCAATAATGTGCAAAACACACATCGCTTTGCTCTCGTAAACAAATGGTCACTTGGTCCATTTTATGGAGGAAATGATAATACATTATGAGGATAAAAAGAGAAACACCTTCTTTAGCCAATTGATAAATCTCAAACGAAAGGGTTCAATGGTAGAGCAATTGAGGACTTCCAAAAATTGAATATAAGGGTAAATGATACTCGAGAGGAGCATATGATTTATGTCTTCATAGGGACTTTAAATGATAAGATCCAACATGAAGTTCACCTTTGGGAACTTGATTCATTGGAGAAGGCATTCAGGATGGCCAGAAAAGTGGAAAGCAAAATTATGGCAACAAGGAAGTCTACCACTCACAACTATAAAGGTGGAAGTGTTGTTCCTCCTAGCCTTCCACAACCTACAAGATTGATACCACAACAATTGGAAGAAAAAAGAGCAAAAGGGCTTTGTGAAGAGACCATCTCTTCACTAAAGGTCATAAGTTTGCTAAGAAGAAATTATTCTACATAGGTTGTGAAGAGAAGGAAGAAAATGATCAAGAAATGTTAAAATAAGAGGATATACACCAAGAACCAACCTTGGAGAAAGAAGAAATGAATTCGACCATATCTTTTAATACATTGGCAGGAATTACCACTCCTCAAACTCTCAAGATAGATGGGTAAACAAAGATAGTGAACACATGTTTGGAAGGATATCTTCGTTGCTTTGCATATGATAAACAAACACAATGGGTTAACTGGTTACCTTTGGTTGAATGGTGGTATAACACTTCAACAAAAATGAACACATTTATGGCACTTTGTGGATATCATCCACTATCCATAGCATCATCTTTAAGAGAAAATTCTAAGGTTCAAGCAGTGGAAGATCACATCAAGCATCAACAACAAGTTCTTCAACTGTTAAAGGATAACCTCACTTTGGCGCATAATCAAATGAAACAACAAGCAGATCAACATCACAATGAAAGAAGTTTTGATGTAGGCGATTGTGTATTTTTATGGATACAACCATACAAACAAATGTCCCTCAAGCAAACTAAGAAAGATAATAAATTATCACCAAGGTAATATGGTCCTTACAAGGTGTTGCAAAAGATTTCTACGATGACATACAAATTGGAGCTTCCTGCATCTTCCCGAGTGCACCCAGTTTTCCATGTTTCATGCTTAAAGAAGGCTATCGGTGACAAGTTCCTAGTTCAAACAATATTACCGAAACTTGACGAGGAAGGAAAAATCATATTGGAACCTGAAGCAGTCAGGAAAATAAGAACCTGACAACTACGAAATCGATCAATTTCAGAGTATCTCATCAAGTGGAAATACTTAACCACTGAAGATTCTGCATGGGAGGATGAGAATTTTATACAGAAGCATCCAGAACTACTCAAACGTTGAAGACAACAATTTTTTGAGGGAGAGGGGCATGTTAGGTCTCTATACTACTAGTGTAGCCCCTTATTGTTATTAGTGCAACCCCATTATTGTATTTTTGTGCCCATGTAGTCCCCATATTGTTATTATTGTGCCCCGTAGAAGCCCCACTATTTTTATTGTTGTGCCCTTACAATATTATTGTTATGTAGGCTCTGATCATATTGTGACCCCTTAGACTTCTATATATAGAAATGAGGTCTTGTCATTTGTATCATCCAATAATTGTTCATTTGTGTAATGTAAAGGAGGTTGCCCCCTTGAAGAGGCTAATTTTGAATTCGTTGATCTATCTCTTCTTCTATTTTGTGAGCTAGTTGGATAACACCATCAATGTTTGTTTCATAAGCAATGGTTGTTTCATAAACAATGTTTGTGAAGAAGTGTGTCTCATAAGCAACGTAAATATATGGCATACAAGATTTGGAGAATTAAACTTGAATATTATCATTAGCTTACAATATGCTATATGTTGAGTTTACATTTCCATGAAGTGCCCTCTCCTGGCTTATATCCAAGCCATGAACTCACTAATTAGTATCCATCTTGCAATGTAATTCACATGATCATGTCATTGGTGCTGAAGGTGTTGCAAAGGTGCTTGAAGTTGTTAAAGTTGAAGTTAGTTGCAGCTTTGGGAGAAGAATCTTGAGTTTTCCTTAATTTAGAGAATGGACGGAGATTAAAGCCTAGATATATGCTTTTGTAACCCAAATTTTTAGAGGAAAATTAACATCTGCAACCAAGATTACTAATGGTTAATCAACGTTTGTGTCCTATATCATGGATAAAGAAAATTTCGAGCCTTGGCTTATGCAATCACTGTTGTTGGCTTATGTTACTCTAAATTTTTGAATAGACAGGGTCCATTTGTCTTGGCTTGATCTTCAAAGTTGGAAATGAATAGGTAGACCACACAAAGACAACCCTGGACTATAAAGAGGAATCCTTTCACTTCAAATCCCTACATTGGAATCCAAATAGTCAACAAGCTATGTATATAAAAAGATGCCTTTTTGGATGATAGAATAAGTAGTGAATTGAATTATGTGAGAACAAGTTCATGAATTGCCCGATAAAGAGAGTGTTGATTTTTCAGGATCTTCTATACTGATAATTACTTCTAATGATTCCTTAATTTAATCCTCGAGTTTGCATTAATAATTAAACAATTACATATAAGATCTCAACAATAGAAACAATAATGACAGTAGGATCATAAAGAGACAACCAAACACAAGAGACACAATTTTTTACCTTAGGAAAACCCAACCTTGGGAAAAAGCCAACAACCTTTTCTTATAGAAATTATTCAGTTCAACAATAGATACAATTTCGGATATTCCAATTAAAATAAAGTCAAATTTCCTAGCAAACAAGCCCAAGTCAAACTTAGTCGAATTAAGAAACTTCAACCTCTTGTAATTTCGGCCTCCTGAAATTTTGACCTCCTTTTCCTCCACAAAACTTTGGTTTGTTCCGCATAGAAAACCATAGAGACACTTCGAATTGCTCCACACGTGTGAGGACAATCTAAGGTCAACCAGATATGAAGAAGGGCTTGAATAGATTTTGGTCTTATTCTCCTCCTCCTGCACACGAGTGAACAAAAACATACATTGATGATGATCCAAATTGGTACTATGAAGTGGAGAAAGAGTGGCCTTTAAATAGTGAATTCATGAGCCTAAAATAGTGTGTTTATACACTGAGTTGACTCATCCTTATGCTGGGCCGACTTGACTTTTGGAGGCAAATTAATTTAAAATTTCTTCTTTTGATTTCCGTTAAGTAGGCCGACTTGAATATTGACTATAGCTACCAAAAATTAACACTCCCTCTTAGCTAAGGGAGTATTCACTTTGACTTCTTTAGATGTATTTCTTTGTTGAAAAATTTCTTTGTCCCACGAAAAAGTTGAATGAGCTAGCTATGTTGATGTAGTTATCCACTACATGTGGAAAACATCCTGCATCAACATCATCTAGTCACCCACTAGCCTTTTGGTCTTATGGGGTGCACTAACTAGTCCTAGGTCACCAATTACCCAAGTCGACACTTGGAACCTTGTCGAACACCTGTGACCTATGGTGAAACCCTGTGCCATTACCATTCCTGCATGCCAATTGAATGGTAATACACTACCCTATGCTAAATGCACTCACTCTACCCACCTTGGGAGCACTTTGGGCCTTGATGGTTTATGGATCATTTAAGCACTCACTCCAACCACTAGCTAAGCCCCTCTTGGTAATATGGAGCACTTTGGGCCTTGATGATCTTGGGACCATTCTCCCTAACCACATTACATGGAAACCTAGTCAATACCTTTGAGTTAGAGAGAATGTTTGTCTTTGATGCTTTATGGGTCTTTCTCCCTAGCCACATTACATGGCCCTTGGTCAAAACTTTTCCTTGCCAATATATTGACCTAGGGAAAATGTCCGCCCCTTTATGATACAACATCAACGCTTCCTCTAACTAAAGGAAACATTCTCAACTACTCTAAGCTTGTTCGTAAAGTATACAAACTTCACCTTGGGCCAAAGGCTTAGTGAGAATGCCAACATCCTGCATGTCTGTAGAAATTTATTGGAGCCTCATTGCTCTCTTCTTACCGTGTCTTTGATATAGTGATACTTGATCCTAATTTGCTTCAACTTGTCATCACAACCATTTCCTGCACCTCATCAAACAATCGTACGAGTGATTTCTAAGTCCAAACTGCTTCACAACTCTCTTAATTGGATGCAATATACTTGGTCTCTGCAACATTGCGTGCAATAAAAGTTTTCTTCTTGTTCATCATAATATCAAATCATAATCCAAAACTAAAGCATCATCTTGACGTGCTCTTCCTTTCTTTTGCACCCTCTGTTGCATCTGTATATTCCTGCAACTATCATCCTGACTAGGTGCTCCGTTTGACACTAAAACATATTATGTTGTGGCAATCCTTGTTGCTCCCTCTACCACTACTTCTCCCTTTGTCACATGACTCCTACTGAAAGCCCCGAGGTACTTCTATGTACACTTCTTCTTCCTCAATTAATCCATTGAGGAAAGCGTTCTCCATATCCATTTGATGTAACCTTCAATAGAAGAAATAATAATTTTAACATAAGTGTGCCTAACAACTAGAGCAAATGTCTTCTCATAATCATCTCCCTCTTTATGATAGAATCTTCATGAATCCCGCTTTGTACTTTTCTATATTGCAATCTACTGCATGATTGATCATATAGATCCACTTTGAAGTCATCTCTAATTTCCCACAGATCTCGACACAATCTCCATCACAGAATTATTCAAACTTTCTAACCTCCCTTCTCCCTATGAACTAGGAGCTCTTGTAGTCATCTAGCATGGTTCTAGATGTTGGTAAAAAAATCTCCCTCTTGAAAACAAATCACCCTTGCAAGGCACCCACAAATCACAAACGCCATCTCTAAATGAGTTGTGAGGAAGACCAATCACCATATTTTGATTACATAGTTCTTGCAATGAATTATCATTTATATGACCAAATCACTCATGCCAAAGATTACTCAAGTCATCATTGTGAGCAATAAAAAACAAGGGCAAAGGAGACAACCCAAAGTTGTCATACTTGTCCAACTTGGTAATATCATCAACTATTTTAGTGGCAAGGACATGCTTAGGATCTTTTAAATACTTGATTACAACTTCATGAGGTGAAAACTTTGTTGTTTTACCTTCCTCTAAATGAACAATATGTTATAAGACAATAGGTTACATGAAAGGCTTGGAACACATAATACATAATTGAACTGACCATTATCTAATTGAAATGTTCGAGAACCTACAACAACAAAAAAAACTATAATTACCAACGCATTTGATTCTTGTTATAATTATTGATGGCATAAAAATGGCTAACCATATAATAAAATGCTCCATAACCAACAAGCCATTAATCAAAAGAAAAAATAAATTTGCATTGAAAGAGAAACCAAAAGCAGAAAGTGCATGTCCATGAGAAGAAGTGAAAGAAGTAGAAGAATCAAGATTGTTGTTTTGTTTCTTCATTACTACTTCTAAGTCCTCCATCTTTTTAAAAAATTTAGACTCTAGATGACCATTTTTCCAATAATAATTGCAATGTCTACCAATCTTCCTACTCTTGAATTTTGGTCCATTATCACCATTAGGCAAAGAGGCTAACTATGAAGGCTTGTGACCCATGTTTTGCTTGTCGTTGCAAGTATGTTACTTGTTTAGATGTTTGGTTTTATCTTTCTATTCAGCCACCAAAAATTCGTTAGATATACCTACTGTGTTGATCACTCCAATATGCAAGATTCTATCTTCTCTCTAATCAAAGAGTCACAAAAGATTCAAGAGTAGGATCTTAATATGTAATCCTTAGAGCTTTTCTAGTTGCATAAAATGTAAATAGAAAAATAAAATATGTAAAACTAAGTTTGTAAAGAATTGTATATATGCATTGGTTATGATTTAGATCAAATTTACAATCTTTTAAGTAAAATTTTGAGAATTTTTAACTCAGGGAAATAATCTTCAATACAAGATAAATAATCAGGGCTTAAAGTCATTGATCTAATGTCCAAGTTGATGAAATCTAATCACATTAGGTTCACCAAATATCTTTTTCAACTTTTCCCAAGGTTTCTCCAAGTCATCGATTATTTATATAAAATTGTAAATTTGAAGAAATGAACATTCTGATTATTTTGCGTGTTTCATTATTTTTATTATCCCATTTGGCTTTATTATCAACATCAATGGGGAGCTCTCTTTTGCCAAGGTAATCTTCACTTCTTAGTACATCATCCATGTGGAATTTCCATGAGAATATCAATGAGAAAATGTCCATTATATGGATTCAAAAATTGGAATTGGCCATATAAATGGAAAGATCTGAAAACTAAGCTATCTTAAAACACAAAGAAAGATTGAAAACAAACTTCAAGTGTGAACGTTATGCCCTTCTATAAAAAAGGAATTAACAACAAAAAGTTGTGTGAGAGGTAAAAATTGGTCCACATGGTAATGGATGTTACTAAGACATTAACTCAAAAAAGACATTGATTTAAAAAAATATATATTAATTAAAAAAAATCCCTCTAGCTTTGCCTATAAGCTCATTTTTACAAATAAGTTACTTTATAAAATGACTCACTTTTATAAAAACAAACAAACTAGTTTCGGAGAAAATTTTACTGCCTTTCTTAGCAGAGATCAAAGAAGTGGTGGTAGGTGGGGCTAACTTTGGTATCTTGTATAATGTATTAGACAAAGAAATAATAACAGCACAAGGCCTTGACTAATACACAACATGTCACTTCCACAAGTATGGTTGGCCTAATAATACATCACAAACATCAAGCGGTGCCACATCACACAATACCTCATTTGTGAAGTGATTGATCTTGTAGGTAAGGTGGTACTACTGGTGGGCACAGAGATATCATCCTTGGTGAAGCCACCTGATGCTATACGGTTATGAGTGTGGTATAGTTGGTTGTCCCAACTGCTTCAAAACCTCTACTGGAATGAGATTCTTTTGGCTGCTATTGTCGACAATGAATTCACTACAAGAAAAAAAGACATTGGTGAGGGGCAAAAAATGTCACCATAAGCTCATTGGTGACGTTCAAAAGAGCATTCGTCACCAAAAACTGAATGTCACCAAAGGTGGCATCGCCAAAAGTATAGGTGTTGTAGTAAAAAACAAAGTCCATCACCAATAATGATTTATAATGATGGATAATGACCGTCACCATTTCATATGAGCAATGGTGATGGACCATAGCCTCCGTCACCAAAAATTGAATGTCACCAAAGGTGGCGTCACCAAAAGTATAGATGTTGTAGTGACATTCAAAGTTCATCACCAATAATGATTTATAATGAGGGATAGCGACCGTCACCATTACATATGAGTAATGGTGATGGACTGTAGTCTCAGTCACCAAAAATTGAACGTCACCAAAGGTGGCGTCACCAAAATTATAGGTGTTATGGTGACATTCGAGGTCCATCACAAATATTGATTATAATGACAGATAGTGACCATCACCATTTCATATGAACAATAATGATTTATTGTGATAGATCTTTAATGGTCGTCACTATTGGTGCATATGTATGGTGGCGTTCATTGATCGTCACCAAAATCTGCAATGTTAGAAGTATAGGTGTTGTGGTGACATTCAATATCCATCACAAATAATGACTATAATGAGGGACAACGACCGTCACCATTTCATATCAGCAATAATGATTTATGGTTACTGACCTTTGAGGGTCGTCACTATTGATGCGTATATATGGTGGTGTTCGTTGACCGTCACCATTTCATATTTTTGGTGAGGGTCAAAAAATGTCACCAAAGTTCATTGGTGATGGTCAAACGAGCCTCTATCACCAAAAATTGATCGTCGCCATTCCATATGGATGTCAGGGCACGATGGAATTGAACCACCAACCTCTTTCTTGTAAAGCAGGTGCCCTTTGTTATAGACATAATTGGGCATGACAACCCCAATCATATATGTCGATAAACCAAGGGCTCTTTAACCCCTAAAAGTGTTGTTTCATACCTTAAAAGATCATGGTCAACTGATTACATCACTTTCCAGAGGTTCCACCTGAAAAGCCACTCAAAACTAGCCAAAACTGAACCATACTGACTGCTCCTTGGTCAAGGTACGATGCATACTAGCTCCTACACTAGCTGGGTGTGATGCATATTGAAGAGGCCTTTTGTGGGGTGCGATGAGTGAGAATGGACAAATCTCTGAAGTAGTTTGCTAAGTGGATGCTCATGGAATCTTCTAGAAACTTCCTCTAGGACACTTTCCTCTCTAAATTCACCTAGAGATGAGTAAGAGATCCAAGAAATCTCCAAGTGGAACTAAGAACTACAAGTGGAATGACACTAATCAAAAACCTAGAGATGACTCACACCTCTACAAACATCTATAGATGGATCCCTCATTTGAGAGATCTAGAGGCTGGAATTTTGTAATTTGCAGAGAAGTGATGTTATTTTGTCTTTGAGAAGAAGCATTGTATTATTGAGTGTTCTTGCTTTTCATGAGGTGAAGAGGACTTTGATGCTGGGAGGATAATGCTGGATCATACAGCTGGGTTGTAATCCTCTCTTCTACTATTAATAAAGTTCTTTGAGTTTTCCTCCATACAATCGTGTATTTGTGAATCTTGTTAGTTGTGAATGTAATTGTATTGTCAATGTATTTCTGATTCTGCATTGTTTATGATATTATAGATAGAGGTGATTTAATGGTGTTTTGTTACTTTATCTCTACAGGTATTCTCTAGAGTGGGACAAGTAGGAGAAGAGTCACAAGTTCCATCAAGGGAGAGAGAAATCAAGCAAGGAGTCAAGCGGAAGATCTAGGTTGGTCCCCTTTGCTTCTCTCTTATCTATCATACATAAAGGAAATCACAAAGTTATTTGATTGTTTGTTTCTAAGATAGCTACCCATCTTAGTGGGACTAGTAGATTGAAAAGACACTAGTTTTCCTGGAAACAAAATGGCAACTCCACTCGGGAGCAAATATTTTATTTGTTTGTTATTTTTTTTTATTTATAAACTGCAGGCAGAGCCTGAAGTTAGCCAAATAGCCTTCAAATTGCTTTTGCTATGCAACTGCAAAGTAAATGAATGCTACTTCAGTCAATCTCTGAGTTTGTTTATGAACTAAACATGTAACTTACAAGCATCCTAAACACCCTTGTGGTAGCTCAGTAACCTCCTAAGATCATACCCCTTTACGTTTTGTTTACTGTCCATCATAGCTCAGCTTAAATCACTGAACTTAGCTGCAAATTTTGAGCAAAAACCCAACTCAGTTTCACTCCCTCGCCCATCGCACTGTTTGTAACTCGCAGCCAGTATGCATAGCACCTCCCATGTGTAGCAGATGAGATGCATCCTTGTTTCCCTGAAGGACAGGTGCGATGACTGAGTAATATTGTTTCTCTCTTTGAAATTTGGCTTTTCCCTCCTTGTTTTTAGCTCTATTTAGTTGTTTTGCTACTTATGATCTGTATTTCATTGCTGAAGCCTCTTTCCTTTACATTGTTCATCCTCCATTGATTAGGATTAGTAAATGTTTTTATTTGTCCTTCACGTATAGTCCTTCGTCAAAAGTAGCTTAAATCGAATTGTCGTTTTTGATGCAAAAGTGTCGTAACTGTCATTTTGAATCAAAAAGAAGAGTGTCGTAAAGTCTTCCTCCTCCAAATAGTTGATTGTACTTTTTCCATTGTATTTGGTTTGAATTCTTAATGTTTGAAGTGTCGAAAGTAGTTTTCTATTCGAAATCGAAAAGTGACGTTTTAGTCTTCCTTTCGTTTTGAAAAGAAATTGTTGAAATGTCGCTTTGAATAAAATAGTTCAGATTTGTACTTAGTTTTCCTTTTTTGGCATTCTCACATTAAGGAAAAGAAAAACAAATACATGCATTTGCATTTACATTTAGACTGTGTGCAAAAGTTATTTAGGAAAAGTGCATTTAGTGTGTGCTTTGTCCTCTTTGTTGAGAGAATTGTTATCTTCTTTCCTTAGTAGCTAGGATTTTCATTGCTAAAAATAAACGATTGTTTATCATTTTAGATTGCATATTTAGGAATTTCTACATCTACATCACGTGGTGAACCTTGAAAGGCAAACTTCTAAGCAACATCAACTCTAAAATAAATCTCAATGAACATAACAATTCTTTCGAACCTAATGCAACACATCTAGAAGTCTAGGCTAGAGACTTATTCTGGCACCGTAAAACCTGGTAACTATCGTTTTCATCGAAGGTTGGGTGATTCCTCCACTTTGATATGACAAGTGTTAGTACAGACTTGTGCTCCCTGTACCGTCGAGTATATATTGGGAGACCACAATAGGCTAATTTCCTTTATCCATAGGAAGCCGTGTCTGCCGCCCTATCGATCGCAATGCATTGAACACAACATTCAGGAAGATTGACTGCCATACATAAGTCCTTGATAATTTCCCTTTAATTTACCACCAATGTGTATATTGCAGTTTTGTGATTAGTTTAGCAACCCCTCTATCTAGATTTCCAGAGTAGTCACTTTCATTCATTTTCGACTCCTTAAAAGTAAAGGTCCATTTGAGCACTTGTCACTTTAGGCTCATTAAAAATCGAAGGCGATTAGAGTCATCTTTAACTTTTTCTCGACTCTTAAAAATTGAAAAAGCAAAGTTGTGTCAAAGCGTCATTAAAATTTATTTAATTCGGAATAAAATTTCCCCCTTTTTCATTTTGAGTTGATAAAGTAATCTGCAATCGTGGAAGAAAGTCAATCAAAACCTCGTTTGCAGATTCTACTGAATCAACCATTTTTTACCCTGGAAACGAAACCATTCCCGGTGAAATGGTCTGATTTAACTGAGTCCACTTCTCCTGGTTTATTTGAAACTTGTGTTTCAACATCATCCGAGACTACAATTACTCCAACCATTTCTGGTACATCCGCCTTTACAGAAGGAATTCTTCAGTTACAATAGGACATTAGAACTGATCCTAGTTTAATGGTAGACACTTTTATACCTAAGACAAATCCATCTAGAGCTGATCCAGAAAATGAAGTTCGCTTACTTGAACATCTGGAAGTTGATTTTTAGAATTCAGAAGATGTCACCCCTTCAGTATCTGTCACTACAAAACCCATACCTTCTTCGGCTCCGGAAATATTTTATAGACCTGATGATTTACCTCTTCCACCTAGACTGATTGCTATAGAAGAGGTCGTAGATGATCTTCCATCCAGTACCCCATTGCATTTTGGAACTGGGATCCACTTATATCCTTCTACTCCTGAAGTTAGTTCTTTTAATCATCATTCAACTCAAGTTCTTGTGAAATCATTAGGAAATATTTTGGATAGACTAAATATGTTTGAGTAACCATCAACATCTATACAGCCACAGCAGAACACCCTGCTACCATTCCTGCGATGTTTGCTAGTATACCATCTGTCCCAACTAGTTATAAATCACTATATGGAGTCCACCTAAGGACTGTTTCGATGACATGGTCTATTTCTATTTCTTCCTCCGGGATCCTATTTGGAATTTCTTATGTCGAAGCTCAACAAATTGATCCTCCATACCAGTTTCAATTTGGGCAGCCCAGTCTTCAAAGACCCATCTATCCTTTGAGCACTGGATTGCCACCACATGGGGGGCAGTATGCTTTTTCATTGTTCCCTCTTGGAGAACAACCATATGAGAGCTCACAACAAAATTCAAGTCAAACTGGAGTTACATCCAGTGGTTGGGTACCAATACTGTCTCAACAACCAAGGGTTGTATATTCAATGCAACCAACCCAACCTGTGTCAAATATTACCACTACACCTGTTATTGTGACTGTGTTGCAAGTACAAGCACACCCTGTTGTATGTCAACCTCAAGTCTCTCAGGTTGCAATACAACAACCTCTTGTTTCTATGGCCCAATCACAAACCTCAGATTAGTGCTTCCTTAACTGGAATGACTCAGGCTCAAATGGGTACTATCACTCTACATCTTGATAAATCATCCAGTATTGGGCAACAGCAAATGGTCCAACAACCATGGCGGTGCAATATCAACAACCGCAATTCCAACAAGCTTATCGAGGACCTGAGCAACAAGGCTTTGTAGGTAATGGGCAACCGTATTTTCAAAATGGTTATCAACAACCATACTATACTGGTTATGTCCATCAACCTTATCAAAGTTACCAACATCAAATACATTATGTTGGTATGCAAAGACCTACTGCTCAGGCAATTCCATCTTATCCTGGGTATGCTTCGCCAAACCTGAATCAACAGTTGCCTTTTGTAGCAACTTTAGAATTACTAGATCTCAACTGACTGACAAATGATCCAATTGCTTATGCCCCTTGGTGGCTAGCGATTCCTCATAAACTTCCCTCTGATATTCCAAAGTTCAATGGAAATCTAGGTGAATATCCATTGAACTACGTAATGACTTTTCATTTGTGGTGCTCATCTCTAACACCCTAAATGATGATTCGATTAGGCTTCACCTCTTTTAGTGAACGTTAATTGGTTCAATAGCAAAATGGTATACTGAATTTCCTAGAGCTTCGTTTGATAACTTCAGCTCCCTTGCCACTACTTTTCTAACCCACTTTCAGTTACCCATAAGGTACGAAATGGGAATGGAACTCCTTACCAACTTTAAACAGATAATAGTCACTCACATATCTAATCATATTTATAAGTGGCGACCTTGTCGTCGAATGGTAAAGATGTATGTTCTTGATTAACTCCTAGCTGAGGGGTTTATTAAGTCATTATTACCTTCAATTACTAAAGATGTGGCAAAAGGAGGAGTTGTCACTGAAGAGCAAGTCATTGCTCATGCACAATATTTAGACTTGATCTATACTCAGTCTGACACACTCTACGACAAAATTCTTGAAGCTCCTAGAGCAGAATTTTCCGTTCCGCCCCCTCCTAAATCAAACAGGGACTCTCATGCTGGTGATGGCATGATTGGTACCTCAAGTACGCAAACTGCAAAGGCTCCATCTGGTAAAGCCTTTGTAGTTTCTAGTCAAAAAGAAAATGACAAACTTCTTGCCTTGGAGGTTAATGCTGTGTCATCTAACAAAGGCAAAGAACCAAAGTAACCAGGGGGTAAGAAGAAAGGGAAAAACAAAAAGAATAAACAGGATGATCTGACTCCTGAAAAATCTTCTGAAAACCCTACTCGGTGAAAGAAACCAGGTCAACCATGTTTTGTATGTAGCGAGGAACATTGGACAAAATATTGTCCACATAGAGCTAAGGTCGCGAAATTTTTTAAAAGACTTCAAATACCTCGGTGGTGTTGACTGATCCGTTTCCAAACCTAGAAACTAATCTGGTTTCTATCGATCATGCTTCCCCATCCCAAGTGCTTATGTTATCCATCTCGAAACAACAAAATGATGCTTTGATATCGTCAAGGAATAAATATTATGGGAATCCACAGCCGTTGAATAACAAGGCTACATATCAACCCAGCATTTCATCAACAACTTCACCAGAACTAGTGTCTTTTTGATCTGCTAGTCCCACTAAGATGGGTAGCTATCTTAGAAACAAAAAATCAAAGCAATTTGCGATTTCCTTTATGTATGATAGATAAGAGAGAAGCAAAGAGGGCCAACCTAGATCTTTCGCTTGACTCCTTGCTTGATTTCTCTCTCCCTTGATGGAACTTGCAACTCCTCTCCTACTTGTCCTGCTTTAGAGAATACCTGTAGAGACAAAGCAACAAAACACCATCAAAGCATCTCGATCTATAATATCATAAACAATGCAGAATCAAAAATACATTGACAATACAATTGCATTCACAAATAACAAGATTCACAAATACATGATTGTATGGAGGAAAACTCAAAGAATTTTATTAATAGTAGAAGAGAGGATTATAACCCAGCTGTCTGATCCAGCATCATCCTCCTAGCATCAAAGCCGTCTTCACCTCATGAAAGGCAAGATCACCCAACAATACAATGCTTCTTCTCAAAGACAAACTAACAGCACTTCTCTACAAATTACAAAATTCCAGCCTCTACATCTCTCAGATGAGGGACTCATTTATAGATGTTTGTAGAGGTGTGAGTCATCTCTGGGTCTTTGATTAGTGTCATTCCACTTGTAGTTCTTAGTTCCACTCGGAGATTTCTTAGATATCTTACTCATCCTTGGGCGAATTTAGAGAGGCAATTATCATAGAGGAATTTTCTAGAAGATTTCATGAGCATCCACTTAGCAAACTGCTTCAGACATTTGTCCATTCTCGCTCATCGCACCCCATAGAAGGCCTCTTCAATATGCATCGCACCTGGCTAGTGTAGGAGCCAGTATTGTTATAGACATATTTGGGCACTGCAACCCCAATCATATATGTCCATAAACCAAGGGCTTTTGAGTCCCTAAAAGTGTTGTTTCATGCCCTAAAGGAACAAGGTCAGCTGATTACATCATCTCCCAGAAGTTCTCCACAGAAAATGGCTCAGAATTGGTCAAAACTAGACCATACAAATTGCTCAGTGTAAAGGGTCTGATGCATCTAACCTGTTCAGTGCAAAAAGTGCGATGCATACTGGAAAGCCCTTCTGTAGGGTGCGATGGGCGAGAGTAGACAAATGGCAAAAACAGCTTGCAAGGTGGATGATCATGGAATCTTCCAGAAACTTCTCTTGTGACACCTGCCTCTCTGAAATCATCCAGGGATGAGTAAGAGATCATCAATCTCCAAGTGGAATCAAGAACTATCAGAGAGAGGACACTAATCAAAATCCCAGAAGTTGACTCACCCTGCTACAATCATCTATATATGGATCCCTCATCCCAAAGATCCAGAGGCTAGAATTTTGTATCTTATAAGGAAGTGTTGTTGGTTTCTTGGTGGAATATCATAGTGTTGAGTGATCTAAGCTTTCCATGAGGTGAAGAAGGGCTTTCATGTTGGGAG
Source organism: Pinus taeda (assembly GCA_000404065.3). Classification (NCBI taxonomy): domain Eukaryota; kingdom Viridiplantae; phylum Streptophyta; class Pinopsida; order Pinales; family Pinaceae; genus Pinus; species Pinus taeda. Next base: position 34,763 of record APFE030983644.1, read on the forward strand.
GATGATGCTGGGTCAGATCAGTGGGTTGTAATCCTCCCTTCTAATCTTTATATCAATAAAGCTATTCAAGTTTTCCTCCACATTCTTGTATGTTTGATAATATATGCATTTGTGTGGTCAATATATATCTGGTCCTATATTGTTTATGATTATAGATCTCTGCACTTTGAAGGTATTATGCTGCTTTGACTTTACAGGTACTCTTTGAAGCGGAGTAGTCAAGGGAGGAGCGGCAAAGATCCGTCAAAGGGGAGAAGGAACAAGCAAGGAACCAAGCGAAAGATCGAGGTTGGTATTCTTTGCTCCTCTCCTATCTACTTCTCGTAAAGGAAAACAAAAGTAACTTTAATATGTTTGTTTATAAGATAGCTACCTGTCTTAGTGGGACTAGCAGCTTTACATAGACACTAGATTTCCCGATAACAAAATGGCAAGTCCGGTGGGGAGCGAATATCTTGTTTGCTTGTCTATATTTGTTTACTTTATAAACTTACAGATGGAGCCTGAAGTCAAGCCAGCTAGCCTTCAAACTGCGTTTGTTGTGCAAGTGCAAAGTAGATCAATGCTGCTTCAGTCTATCTCTAATTTTTGTTTATAAACTGAACAATTGATTTTCAAACATCCTAATTGCCCTGGTGGTGGCTCAAGTAGCCTCATTAGATCAGCCCCTGTGATTTGTATTTACTGACTATCATTAGCTCGACCTAAATCCCTGAACTAAGCTACAAACTGTGCCTAAGCACCAAGTTTAAGTCTCGTCACTGGACCATCGCACCTTCTCCTCTTGGGAATCTGGATGCATCGTACCTCCTGTGTGTAGTAGGTGAGATGCACCACTCTTTCCTTGTGTTACAGGTGAGATGATCAGATAAGACTTCTTTTGCTTCCAGATTTTGGTTTTTTGTTCACTCTCTTTAGCTTTATTCAGAGGTTTTGCTATCTGTGATCAGTATACCATTATGGAAACTCCCTTCCTTTGCATGATTTAGCCTCCATAGTACAAAGAACTGTAAATGTTTTTATGTATTGTTCGCCATTTACGGTTCTACTTTACAAAGAAGTAGCATAATCAAACCGTCGTCTTTTGATTTGGAGGTGTCGCAAGTGTCGTTTTCAGTCAAAGAAAAGAATCCTACTATTCTTGATGGTCGATTACACTGTTACTCTTGTATTTGATTTGAATTAATAGTTTTTCAAGTGTCAAAAGCAGTTTTCAATTCAAAATTGCAAAGTGTCGTCACTATCTTCCTTTCGTCTTTTGAAGAGAAAATCGTTAGTATTGTCGCTTCAAACGATTCAGATTTGTACTTAGCATTCTTTTTGTCATTCACACATTAAGAAAGAGAAAAAAAATACATGCATGTGCATTTGCATATAGACTGCTTGTTGATTTTGATTTAGGACAATGCATCTAGTGTGTTCTCTCTACTCTATGTTGAAAGAATCCCGCTTCTCTTTCTTTAGTAGCTAGGATTTTCATTGTAAAAAGAAGATTAAATGATTGTTTATCATCTTAGATTGCATTTTAGGAATTATATATCTACATCATGTGGTGAACCTGAAAGGCAAACTTATTAAGAAATATCAACTGTAAAATAAATTCAATGAACATAAAAACACTTTGGAACCTAATGCACAACATTTAGAAGTATAGGCTAGAGACGTATTCTGGCATCGTAAAGCCTGGTAATTATCGCTTTCATTGTAGGTTGGGTGATTCCTACTCTTTGAAACGACAAGTGCCAGTACGGATTGGTGCTCCCACGTACCATTGAGTATATATTGAGAGACCACAATAGGCTATATCCTTTATCATTAGGAAGTCGTGTCTTCCGCCCTATCAATCGCAATGCACTAAATACAACATTTGTGAAGATTGACTTCCATATAGAAAAAAGTATTATGTAGTTTTGTGATTAGTTTGGTAATCCCTCTGTCTAGATTTCCAGACTAGTCTCTTTCGTTCCTTTTCAGACTCCTTAAAGGAAAAGGTCCATGTTACGCAGTAATTTGTCACCGTTTGTCACCGTCCGTGTTACCCCTCTCCCGCATCTTGGAGGACACATTCCGGGACTTGTGAAAAGTGACAAGACTTGAAACCACTTGCATTATTCACCTCTAAACATGAGCTTCATATGCCCTTAAGACATCTCCTGCTCATTGCCCTTAAAAACAGCGCTTTTTGCATTAGCGTTGGTGCCTTGTGTTATGCCCACGCCAATGGGGAAAATCCTATTGAAGGGGCGCGCCATTAGCACTCTGTCCCAGAGTCTCAATCGCGCCAACCATTTTGGGCAAAGTTTTGAACTAATCAAACCTCCGAAGGTTCTGTCCAACTCATTCACCAAACTGACTCCAAGTTAAGTGAGGATGGTTTGGCTTCGAATCTCCTTGGATGGAAAGTAGTTTTCCACCATTCCACGGAAGTTTCCAAGTGATGAAGCCAAATCCATTTTTGTGGGGATTGACCTTATCTCTTCCTTTTCCTTTATAAAAGCTTGCCTCCATGGCTTGAGCAAGTTAGTTCTGACTCTTGTGGCAATACTTGTGCTGAAAGGAAGATATCAAAAGATTGGAGTTGCAAGAAGCCTTCTTTTGTATCCATAAGGCTTTACCTAAGTAAGGAGACCTTGTCACTAAAGAGAGAGAGAGCTTGTCCCTCACCCCTTCAAGCTTTTGCAAGACTTGTGTAGCTGAACACCCAGCCAAAGGAGGACTTGACGTCAGGACGCTGGTTGTATTCTCCTTTGTTGAATTATTAATAATAGATGACTATCATTATGGTTCCACTCTCATTGTCTTTGCAATGATTGATGTTGAGTTATATCCTTTCTGACTGATGTATAATTGCATTTATTAGATTTCACGCTTGTGTTTGTGTTGTTCTTTTTGTGTGCAGGTGTCCATTCACGGAGATCGTGGAGGATTGTGACCGGCCAAAGCAAAGGAGCGAGGGCGACGTCTCTTCTACGAACAATAGTGTTGGAATCCAAGTAGGTCTTCATCACCTACCTTTTATTTGCAATTAGGGACTTGTGTGGTAGCATTGTTTGATTGTTGCTAGACCCGTTCTGGGCTAGTAGGGATCGCCTCTATTTGTAGAGGGGATTTACCTCTCCAACAATGCTAATGGATGAGATATTGTGCACTCATGTGGATGAGTTATGATGATATATATTGCTTCTCATATGTAGAGTATACATGTTTTTTTGCTCAATGATTTACTGCTTATACCTCATTGATGATTTTGCTCACCTATGATGAGGAGATGATGATTTTAGTACTGGAAATAGTATTATAATGATAGATCTTATGATATTGTTATTGCTTCTACCCATTGATGTGTTGCTCATGATTTGAGTTGATGATGCATTATGATGATGGTTGATGAGATTCATGATTATGTATATATATTTGTTGTTGTTACTATGACATATATCTATATTGTTGCTACCGGGTTATTTTGTTGTTGATGACTATGTGGAGCATGGTGGTTTGGATAGTGCTTCTATTGTTGTTTCTATACATTGAGAGATTATGTCATTTCTCATGGAGGCCTTATGTTTTGATGCACATGCCATTTATTGCATTTTATTGTTGTTTCTATATGGATCATATAGTGTTTCTCATTGTTTCCATGTGCTCATGTTATATTATTTTATTGGGAATTCATAGATGAGAGCGCAACTATGTGCAGATGTAAAAGCCATGTACTTTTATTGTTCCACCTTGTTGGCTCATTGCTCATGAAGAAACCCATGGTGTCTAGTGTGTTTTTGCATATGATTCAATGGAAGTCCAAGTCATGTATTATTTTGTATATCTTTGTGTATCCCCACTACATTGGGTGCATAATGTAAACTTGGGTCCATAGAATTATTGGCTGATGATAGGTGTAGAGGAGTCATATGTCAATCCAATGTACTTCTCATAGCCATGTTTTTTTCTCCATGAAGCATTGTATGTATTTCATTATATTCCATTGTCCAAAGTTAGTTAGATTCATGGTTCATGAGGAATAGTCTCTTGAAAAGTGGAATAGAGGTTTACTATAGCTTCATTACATGCTTAGGGGGATCATGTTTAGTTTCAAAGATTGCATGGAATTGGCTAGAGATATTTTTGGCAGTTAAGTTTCTTGTTTCACATGCTTATATTCCAAGAGATACTTCTTGGTTTGCATATGCATGATTTTGAGTATAACAGGGGGAGTCCTTCTCTCATCTGGCACATTATTGGCATTTTCTTCAGTGTTGGTATGGCCCTTTTCCATTGATGTCAAACGGGGAGAGAATTTGGATGGATAGAGATCAACTTTAGTGTTAGCTAGTATATGGAGATCAACCTCAGATGTTGGAGATCAAGTTGAGGTTGACATCAATGCCAAAGGGGGAGTTTATTGGAATTGTAGCATTGGCATTCATGTCAACATGATCATGGTGTTGTTCATCATATTCGTATGTCTACCTCATGATGTGGGATAAGCGTTTGGTTGTTCCAGTGTTTAGCTTCATGGTCTTGTTAGTGGGCATTGATGTCAACATATTTATGACTAGACTTGATGGAGGTGATTTGGAGATGTTCATGCTACTGAGTAGTGATGTTTTCCACATGTAATGATTAAATTAAGGATGAAACATTGTGTTGATTGGAGATGTTACTAATACATGTGGTTCGAATGTTGTTACAGGTGTTGCATATGCTTCTACATGTCTTGGAAGCATTGGAGTTGTTGCTACATATGTTTGAGGTACTTCTACCAACGTTGGAGGTAGTTGGATGACAAGATGGTGTTGTTACAGGAGATATAGATGTTGCTATAGGTGTTGGAGATGTTTGGACAGATTGTGATTGCTGCTTGAGTAGCTAGAGGTGATGAACTTGGTGAAGAGGTAGGCATAATAGGTTTTTCATGTCACTGACTTATTCTTGGCCTATGTCATCATTTGCAGACTTTTCACCGAGGCTTCGAGTGATGTTCAGGAGCTGAAGAAGACGATCCATTAGTTGGAAAAGGTACTAGAACGATGTTTCAATGTTTTTCTTTAGCTTTTTCCCCAGATGCAAGGAACCAAGCCTATGGGAGCGGTTGAAAGCTCCAGCAACTAGAAGACAAGCCTATGGGAGTGATTATGATGTCCCAATCACATGGATCTAGTGTCATGCATGCGACTAAGAATTTACATGAGTTTTTCTTTGGATTTCTCACATTTCTCAACTAATTTTTGTTTTGTGGCAACATTCTTGTTCAAAACTTTTCAGTTTATGGGCAAAAAAATTCGTGGGACCTCTAGAAGTTACTTAAAGTTGAAAATATCAAAAGGAAAGTGAAGTAGTTGTTTGATAGAGTCAATGAGTTGGCCTTGGATAAAATGAAGCATATGAACAAAGTTGTAGAGCTCAGTAGTTATAAGTAATTATTGAGTTGAGCATCCCAATCCATCAATTTATTGGAGATAGCTCAATGATAGTTTGTTTGAGTGAGTGTGCATGTGGAGAAGAGTGTGAAAGTTCTGTGAGGATTTTATTGTTGATTTTCTGAAGCAGTTTGCAGTTGTAGTAGCATTGAGCTGAAATATGTTTCATCCATCATATTTATGTAGTGTGTGAAGTGTTGAAGTGTGGATTGGATTAGTGGTTGATGAGATTGTGTGGAAGTTAGAGGGGTATTTGGAGATTGTATTATCCTATTTTATTCTTTAGTTTTTGTTAGAGATTTTGATTCATAACGATGGTGTTGTTGTGATATTCATGTTGAGAAAATTAGGAGTCTAATGTGAAATATTATGAAATGAGGCTCACATGGATGAAGTGAAGGCATGGAGGCTTTAGAGTATACAGTGACTTGGTGGATTCAGTAGAAGGAAGATATTTATCCATCTAATAGGAGTTGGATAGTCCAATGGCAGATGGGTGAGGATCATTAATCATGGTGGCCTTCAGTTAATGGTATTCCACAGATATGAGAGTAAGCTTATCCATGTAAAATTTGTTCAACAAATTAATAAAATATATTGAGCAGCGTCGCTATAGCAAGGGTGGTTTTTGACCCAGGAGGAGGGCTTTCCACTAGAAACACTTGTGTCTATTGTGTGATTTATTTTGTGGTTTTACTTTTGTTTGATTCTATAATCTTTGTTTATGTGCTTCAAATTGTGCATGGTTTAAAAGAATAATAATTTGCAGAAAAAGTTTAAAAGTGACATCACCATTGATTCACCCCCTAGTAGTGATATAGTTTCCAACAATTAGTATTAGAGAAGGGCTCTCGTGTGCATCTTGATTGCTGGAGAGTGGATCTTGGAGTTTTTGGCATAATTTTTGCAAATTTTCCAAAATGGATCAGTAAGGAATTCTAGTACTTTACAAAGGTAAATGTAACTTGGAGAGTGTATTTGGATTCATATTTTTTTATATGTTGATGAAGATATTTTGCTATTAGCTGAGTATGGAATTAAATATGAATCTAATAATTTGGCTAAAAATATTATTTTGAATTGTATTTCAAAATATGGTAGCATGAATGTGAAGCATTGTGAAGCTACCAAAGAAATGTTGGATAAGTTGCAGAACTTGTATCTTGGAGGAAAGTTGCATTGTTCATAAATGCATAAAAACACAAAGGATTCTACTTTTATTATAGTAGCAAATCAATCTTCCTCACAAGAAGATGAAGGCACTAGTGATTGTAATGAGATATCGAGCATTAATCTTGAATACAAGCAAGAAGGGACCAGTTGCAGAAAAGATGAGCAATTCAAGGTGAAGGAACTAGAAGCAAATATTCAGAGACTCGGGGCTGAAATAAAGAGCAACAAATTTTGCTACAAATGTTTGAAGAAAAGGAGTGTGCATACAAAGAAGGAATTTTAAATTTAAAAACCCAACTGCAAGAAGAAATGAAGAATCAGCAGCAAAATCACCAGTCATGCATGAAGCAAAAAAATAAGAGGATGCCAAAGAAGAAGAATAGAATAGGGAAGTGTTATAATCATGGAGTGTGTAGACACATTGTACCAATTTTCATAAATGGATAGATTAATCTCTCTCATCAAAAGGAGCAGCCAAATGAGAAGAAACATGAACCATGCATGCAAAGTAAATCTTCATCTGCTAGGTATAATAATCATTTTGATGGTTATTGTTTCTCATGCAATGATTTTGGCCATAGGGCTATTCATTGCAAGGCACATGCAAGGAATGGAAGTTATACCAATAGAAGACATTAGCCTATTTCTCTATTCCTTGGTCACATTAGATTATTTGTATGTGACAAAATTGGCCATAAGGTCAAGGATTGCAAGTGTCCCATGTGTTTTAGGAGATCCAACTAGAGAAAGGATAATATGCAATGCCAACTGCATAAGAAGAAGAAGGATCAGCAAATGAAGGTTTGGAGGAGAAAAGAGAAGCAATGAACTTCCACCAAAAATTGAGGCATGCATGGTCTCAAGGGGAGAAAATGGTTGCATAATGAGTTGCATGAAAATATTTAATTGTGCTTTCATATCAGAAAGTGTACATGAAGAAAATATTGCATATTGTAGGAGATGCATGTGTTCATGGGGAGTCCTTGAGGTTTGAAGTGCACTTTCATTTTAAAATCTATGTTGATTTCAATTTGATTTTAGTTGACTAGATGTGTACCACTGTTGATAATTTTGGAGCAGATATATGTTTTGGTTTATATTGATGCTAATGTTGATATGGAAGCCATAAATTTATTCTTATGTGCATTTTCTAGGTGTGATGGGGGATCACACATTCAGGGGATGATGTGTGCTTCCAAATGGACTTGCAGGTTTTGGCAACATGCTCAATTTGGAGGAGTTTTATTGTACATTTTTATCATGAGTGTGTTGTAGGAATGAATTTTTTTGTTGTTGCTTCCATATAATAGCAAGATCATATGTTTTGCATGATATATTTGATGTTTATGTCATATGTTGTTACGCATGTGTACCTTCTATGGATATGAGATGATGTGTTGGAGTTGGCTCATCTAGATTGTGCAATTTATGGCTCATGATTTTCCTTCTAGATGCTTTATATTTTTTATCATGTGTTGTTGGCTAGATGAGATATGAGAAGGATGATTGTTGTTTTTCATGATCTAATGCATGTGGATGGATGATATATTATGCACTCATGTAGATGAGTTATGATGATATATATATATAATATATATGCTCATATGTGTAGTATACATGTTTTGTTGCTAATTGATTTATTTCTTATACCTCATTGATGATGTTGCCCACCCATGATGAGGAGATAATGATTTTAGTGTTGCAAATAGTGTTATAATGTTAGACCTTATGTTATTGTTGTTGCTTCTACCCATTGAGGTGTTGCTCATGATTTGAGTTGATGATTCTTTATGTTGATGGTTGATGAGCTTCATTATGATATGGATATATTTATTGTTGCTGCTATGACATATTGTTATATTACTGCTACCAGTTGATTATGTTGATGATGACTATGTGGAGCATGGTGGTTTGGATAGCGCTCCTATTGTTGCTACTATACATTGAGAGCTTATGTCATTGATCATGGAGGCCTTATGTTTTGATTCACATGCCATGTATTTCATTTTATTGTTGTTGCTATATGGAGCATATATTGTTGCTCATTGTTGCCATGTACTCATGTTATATTATTTTTTTGGGCATAGATAGATGAGATCACAATTATGTGTATATGTAAAAGCCATGTACTTTTATTTTTCCACCTTGTTGGATTATTTCTCATGGAGAGACCCATGGTGTCTAGTGTGTTTTTTCATTAGCTATGTATGGGTCAATGGAAGTCAAATTCATGTATTATTTTGTCTATATTTTTGTAGCCCCACAACATTGGGTGCATAATGTAAACTTGGGTCAATAGAAATATTGGTTAATGGTAGGTGTAGAGGATTCATATATAATTCATAGGTACTTATCATATTCATGTATTTTCTCCATGAATCATTGTATGTATTTCGTTATATGCCATCATCAAAACTCAGTTAGAGCCATGGTTCATGAGGAGTAGTCTCTTGAAAAGTGGCAAGGAGGCTTACTATAGCTTCATTACATTCTTAGGGGGAGCATGTTTAGTTTCATATATTGCTTGGTAGTGGCTAGAGATATGTTTGGCAGTTCACATGCTTATCTTACAAGAGATACTTTATGGTTTGCATCTTCACAGTGTTGAGTATGATACGGGGAGTCCTTCTCTCATTCGGTACATTATTGGAATTTTCTTCAGTGTTGATGTGGCCCTTTTCCATTGACATCAAAGGGGGAGATAATTTGGATGGATAAAGATCAGCTTCATTGTTGGAAAGTATATGTAGCTCAGTCTCAGATGTTGGAGATCAAGTTGAGGTTGACATCAATGCCAAAGGGGGGTTTTTTTAGCATTGATGTCAACAGGGTCATGGTTTTTTTCATCATATTCCTATGTCTAACTCATCATGTGTGATGAGTGTTTGGTTGTTGCAGTGTTCAGCTTGATGGTCTTGCTAGTGGGAATTGATGTCAACATATTTATGACTAGACCTAGTGGAGGTGATTTGGAGATGTTTTTGTTGTTGAGTAGAGATGGATTCCACATGTGATTATTGGATTGAGGATGACATGTTGTTTTGATAGGAGATGTTATTGTTGTAGGTGATTGGAGTTCTGCTACATGTGTTGCATATGCTTCTACATGTCTTGGAGGAATTGGAGTTGTTGCTACGTGTGTTAGATATGTTGCTACATATTTTTGAGGTGATTCTACCAATGTTGGAGGCAATTTGATGACATGACGTTGCTACCGTAGGAGTTAGATATGTTTCTCCAGGTGATGGAGGTGTTCAGATAAATAATGGTTGCTGCTTGAGGTGATGGAGGTGATAATATTGGTGATGAGGTTGCAAGACTAGGTTTTGTATGTCACTGAATTGTTCTTAGACTAAGTCATCATTTGCAGACTTGTCATAGAGGCTTGGAGGGATGTTCAAGAGTTGAATAAGATGATCCATCAATTGGTAGAGGTCTTGGATTGGTGTTTCAGTGTTTTTATTTAGCTTTTCCCCAGTCGCATGGAGCAAGGTCTGTGGGAGTGGCTAAAAAGCTCTAGTCACTAGAAGAGAGGCCTGTAGGAGTGATTGTGATGTCTCAGTAGCATGGATCCAATGTCATGCATGCAACTGATCATTTGCATGATTTTTTCTTCATATTTCTCATGTTTCTCAGCTAATTTTTGTGTTGTGGTGAAATTATTGTTCGGAACTTTTTGGTTTATGGTCAGAAAAGTTTGTGGGACCTCTAAAAGTTAATTAAAATTAAAAATATCAAAAGGAAAGTGGACTAGTGGTTTGATAGACTCAATAAGATGAATTTGGATCAAATCAAGCATATGAATAGAGTTTTAGAGCTTTTTTGCATTATGATACAGGTATTGTCCTTGATGGAAACTCACTCAAATGAAATATCACAGTACAACAGGTTAACAACAAAGAATTACAAATCAAACTACACAGAATGAGGAAAGAGAGGTATACGCAGATTCACCTTGACCAAGCTATGTATACATGAAGGTTCATTGATCACAAGTAGCGTATATGTACACACGCACTTTCACAGAAGGAAAAGCACGTATATCTTGGAAAACTAAGTTTTTGGTCTAAGGTTTTTGGTCCATGGTATTTTGATCCATTTCAATGGTCCAAGGTATTGACCCTAGGTATTTGGTCCAAGGTATTGACCCTAAGTGGTTTTGGTCCATGGTATTGAGAAAGGCCTAAAGCTATAAAAGAAGAAGAATATCATTAGGCCAAGAGTGCAAGTATCGAATATCTGATGAAGTATGAGATTTAGTATGCAGGTTATTGGCTTATGGTGTTGTGCTTGATCTGAACCAAGCATGAACCTTAGCTGTTGATAAAGGATAAGATCTAATGATGGATTGGGATCTTAAGGCTTGAAATGAATTATCATTATGTGGTTTGATCATGTATAGTCTAGATCTAAATATTGACGCATGTGTTGTTCTATAAATATATGATTTGAGTATAATTGAAGTTCGAAATAGCTGCAGAATTATGAATTAACATTTGTAGATGTGTACACTGGTTGGATTTGATAAAAGCATGTATACACGCAGGTTCGACACATGGAAGTAGTGTATACCTCATAAAGTATGTTTCAGTTGTTTCTGTTTTTTGTTGCAGAGTTCTGGGTTTTGGTTTGGGTTTTGGTTACTGAATTCTGGTAACAGTATTCTGAATGATCAGATTGATTGTGATTTAATGATGGGTTGTCAAAATGATTGATTGATTGAGTTATGGTTGAGTTTCAGTGTTTGGTTGATGCAGATGTATTTTATGACTGAATTATGACGTTGTTGATGGATCCAATCTGAAAATTTATGAAACGTGGTCCTTGAAGGAAGAAATAAGGTCGTAGCCTTCTTTAGGTCGCCACCTACATACTAGTAAACATATCAGCTAGTACAAAAGTTAGGGGGTTGTAGCTCCCTTCCAATAGAAGCTACAGAACAAGAGAAGGTTGTATCCTTCTACAGGTAGAAGCCTGCGTACTAGTATAAGTCTGCACCAATACAAGATTGTAAATATATTTTCTTATTATTAAAACAAGTCATAGATGACAACAGTAGGTGGTTTTTACCCACATTGGGTTTCCACCTTATATCTTGTTGTTCATGTGTGTTGCTTATGTGTGATGCTTTATTCTGCTTTTACTGCATTGTCTAATAAATCTATGATATACTGGTTAAAGTTCAATGCATGATAAATTGGGTAAATCAAAAGTTCTCTACATATACGTTGGTTGCTTTAAGTACAGTCGCGTGTACACACTAGTTCACTTAGTTGAAGTAGCGTATACAAATTTGTTTGGGAAATAAAATTATTAACTTGATAATACTGATTCACCCCCCCTCTTAGTATTATTTACAACAATTGGTATCAGAGCAGATCCTTTAGAAAAAGCTTCATCACTTGAAGGGAGATCCATCATCATGAGTAATCAAGAAAGCGTGGGATCCATCAGATCGCCAATATTTGATGGGAGCAACTTTTTTTATTGGAAGATAAGAACCACAACCTAACTACAATCACTTGGAATGGATGTCTGGGAAATCGTGGAAGGAGGATATATATTTCTATTGGCAATTACTATAGATACGATAGGTAAAATCAATATGAAACCAATGCCAGGGCTATCAATACATTATTGGGAAGTCTATCACAATCAAAGTTTTTCAAATTTATGTAGCTCAAATTAGCCAAAAAAATATGGGAAAAAATTGTTCTAAGCTATGAAGGAGACTCTTAGGTAAAACGTGCTAAACTTCAAACTCTCAAAATTCAATATGAAACTCTTAAGATGCACAATGATGAAAGTATAGCTAGTTGCTTCTTACATATTGATGAGGTTGTCAATTGTATGAAGAATCTGGGTGAAGATATAAAGGAATTTACCTTAGTTGAGAAAGTTTTAAGATCCTTGTCTACTAAATTTGAATCAAAAGTGTTTGCCATAGAAGAAAAATAGGGTCTGCAGACTATCACTATGACAAAGCTTCATGGAATCTTAACTTCCTTTGAGATGAGAAAAGGAGGTCCATCAGATATGAGAGAAGCCGCATTTAAAGCTTTAGTAAAAGGAAAGGAAGAACTCAATGAATCAAGACATATTTAAGAAGAAGAAGATGAAGTAAACTTTGTCAAGAAGCTTCAACGAGGTTCCGAAAGATTTAGAGGTAAACTACCCTTCAAATGTTTTGCCTATGGTAGAGTCAGTCATTATGCTGCCAAATGTCATCATAAAGATAAATCTCATAAAGGGAAGGAATATGCAAAATTGAATAGAAAACAAGTTGTAAGTAAAAAGAGTTACTATACTCATGAAGATAGCAATGGTTTATTAAATAGTGATGAAGATGAAAATAGTAATGACTATAGACTTCTAATGGCTTATGACGATGATAATTTTTGGGATTCTTTAGAAGAAGATGACCTTCATGAAGAAATATCTACACTCTAAATTTGTTTAGAAGAAAAGAATATGATTATAGATACCCTGACATACCAACTTGATGAAAAAGAAAAACACAATGAAAAACTAGAATGTGAAATTGTGGGTCTAAGAAAGGATCTTGAGAAAATGAAATCTCTTAATCTTAGATTTTCTAAAGGATCAGAAACCTTAAATGAAATTATCAAAGTGCAGTGTTCTCCTCTGATTAAGATAGGTCTTGGATATACAGAAGAAGCATCTCAACCTCCACTAAAAGCTATCTTGATGTAGCAAAGAACAGTGAACAGTATGACAATCGTCAACAAAAGAAAAAAATAGATCACCAGGTAAATCCGACTCAATTTGCTTCAAGGATGAACAGAGGCCACAACCAACCTCAAGTAAACCATAATAAATTTTCTCCAATGATGAATATCAATAGAAACTACAATCACTAGGTCAATAGATTCAATAATCGCAAGAACTTCTTTAATGGTCAATGTTTCTCATGTATTAATTTTGGACACGAAGCTGCTCAATGTGTTTCTTAGAAAACCATCATGACTAGAGAAGCACGAAATCAAAGGAATGTGACAGGGATCAAGAAAAGTTCCTATAATAACTTTTCTCTTCTTGAAAATGATATAGAATGCTTAATCTGTAACAACCTTGGCCATGAAGAATCTGAATGCAGGAGCAAATTTCGGCAAACATATCAAAAGGAGCAAACTCCATTAAATCCCAAGATATGGAGAAGGAAATAACCTCAAACAGAAAGATGTGGTATATCCTTGTATGCAGAAGGACAAGAAAATCAGTGGTACATCGACAATGGATGCTCAAAACACATGATAGGTGACAAAGATAAACTTCACTCATATAATGCCTTAGAAAAGGAAAAGATTGTCTCATTTGGAAACGACACTCATGTTGTCATAAAAGGTAAAGGCTCTGTTTTCTTGAAAGAAAAGGTTAAATTTGGGAATGTTATGTATGTAGACGGTCTAAAGCATAACGTGTTGAGTGTCAGTCAAATGTGTGATCAAGGAAATGAAGTGGTGTTTCAATCAAACGGATGTGTTGTTCATGAGCTTGATACAGGAGAAACCGTGATCAAAGGTACAAGAACTCCAAATAACTTATACATACTCAAGGGAGGACAAAAACAGTGTTATCTAAGGAAAAATGATGAAAACTAGCTATGCCATAGAAGATTGGGACATCTAAGCTTTCCTCAAATAAGAAGAGCATGCAAATTCCAAGTTGTTCGTGATCTTCTAGATATCAACATCCTTGAAAATACAATATGCAAACCATGTCAATTCGGTAAGCAAACGAAAGCTCACTTCATTGAAAAGGAAGGGTCAGCCAGTGTTGGCTTATATGGGCCTAACCCAAGTTCGAAAGTGTTGGCCGGATAAATCGTTCTTGCGGACAATACCGATCTCCCTAGTATCTAATGATATCTAGCAACAAAGAGCACAAGCAAATCTACTTTTCTCTAAACATGTTGCAATTCATTAATGAATACTAAGAGGTGTAACAGACCCTACCTCGATCCAACGCTTGTTTGAGGCAGTTTTATCCCAACAGCTTCAAGCAGTTCTCGTTTAATAACCTGCATACACAAACAAGCACACATCAAAGCATACCTGTGTATAACAAAACATGTTCATTATGAAGATCAAGGAGCTAATAAAATAAACCTTTAGAGACAGTTCATTGAGAAAAACAAACTTGATTGTATTAACTTTATGAATAAAATAACCTCACAACCTTTGCCTTGATGTTGCACAATTTCCTTCCAGGGTCCAGCAGGAGCCTCCTCTACTTTGACAAGCCTCACTCACTTCCCAAATGACATGAAAGGTATGTGATCTCTCCTCTCACAAGCTCAAAAAGGAAGCCTAGTTTTCTGCAGCATTTACCCTCAAGAATCTTCAGCTTTCAACCTCCTCTACAACCAGCCCAATGCATGAATTTATAGTGCAAATGGAGGAAGTTGCAGGTCCACCATTGAAGGGATAAATTCCTCCTTCAATGGGATAAGCACCTCATATCATGGAGTTAGCTCCCTTAGTTATGGAATGGATGAACCAAGGTGGAGTGGACTTGCCAGCATAATATTCCTTCTAGAAGTGTCTAAAAGTGACCCAAGATGAGTTTTTAAGAATGAACTCACGCCTTTTTAACTTTTACAGGGGTTTGCACCCATTACTCAATATACAGAGCGGTCAAGTTCGCAGGAAACAAGACCATTAGGTGTGGCACTGCAGGCAATGCTAGGAGAAAGTGTGACACCAGGATTTGAGATATTTTTAAGTTCTTTCTCCCATTTTCAAGGCTTGACATGAAGAGCTAAGGTTTAATACTTGCAAAGGAGGTATGTATGAGTGTTAATGGACTCATACAAACTGTAGAAAGTGTTATAGACATTTTCGGGCACTTCAACCCCAATCACAAATGTCCATAAACTGAGGGCTCTTAAGTCCCTAAAAAGGTTTCTTCACTGCCTAAAGGAACAAGGTCAACTGGTTACATCATCTCCCAGAAGTTCTCCACTGAAAACTGCTCATAAATAGTCAAAACTAGACCATACAGAAAGCTCCATGCAAAGGGTGCGATGCATATCACCTTCCCAATGTGTAGGGTGCGATGCATACTATTTTACTCCTCTGTAGGGTGCGATGGTCGGGAATGGAAAAATGTCAGGGACCAAAATGCGAGGTGGAAGATCATGGAATCTTCTAGAAGCTTCCCCTCCAACACTTTCCACTCCATTTTCGACCAGGGATGAGTAAGAGATCTTCATTCTCCAAGTGGAAGTAGGAACTATCAGAGAAATGACACTAATCAAGATCCCAAAAGATGACTCACCTCTCTGTAATCATCTATATATGGATCCCTCTTCAGAGAGATCCAGAGGCTCGAATTTTGTAATTTATAGAGAAGTGTTGTTGGTTTTTTGGTGTACATTCACAGTGTTGGGTGATTTTGCTTTGCTTGAGGTGAAGAAGGGCTTCTTAGCTTAAGGATGATGCTGGGTCAGAGCTGTTAATGGTTGTAATCCTCTTGCTAATTTTTATCTGAATAAAGTTATTCTTGTTTCCTTCCATATTCTGGTGTACTTATATGCTTGTATATGGTTAATGTACATCTGATCCTGCATTATTTATGAATTTAGATCCTTGTTTCTTGCATAGTAGTATGTTGTTGTGATTCTACAGGTCCTTTTGAAGCTGAGCAGACAAAGCGAGAGTGGCAAAACTCTATCAAGAAGGAGAGGGAATCGAGCGCAAGACTCAAGTTGGCCCTCTTGGTTCTCCTCTCATCTATTTTCATAAAAGGAATCAATAGTATACTTTGATTATTTGTTTCTAAGATAGCTACCCATCTTAGTGGGAATAGCAGCATCTGTGTGGACACTATTCACGTATAACAAAATGGCGACTCCACTGGGGATCGACTAGATTACTTGTTAGCCTATCTATCCTTGTTTCTTTTATAAACATACAAACGGAGCCTGAAGTCAAGCCAGCTAGCCTTTGAACTGCATTTGTCATACAAATGCAAAGTAGATTAATGTTGCTTCAGTCAATCTCTGGGTTTTTGTTTATAAATTAAACAATAGATCTGCAAGTAATCTAATTACCCTGAGTGGTGGCTTTAGTAACCTCTTAAATCACCCCTGTGTTTTTACATACATTGATCTGTACTTATTCAGCTTAAACACCTGAACTAAACTGCAAACTATGAGTGAAGTATCGTTCAAAGTCTTGCACTGTAACCATCGCACCCTGCCTTCAAGGCACCCTGTATGCATCGCACTTCCCGAATGGAGTAGGTGCGCTGCATACTGAGTTCACTATGTAACAAGTGTGATGGTCAGGGAGGACTGATTTTACCCTCCGACTGTGGATTTTTCTCACTGTTTTCAGTCTTATTCAAGAGTTTTACTGTCTATAATCAGTGTGCTACTATGAATACCCCCTTCTCTAGCATTATTCCGCCTCCTTAGTGCAAAGAACTATAAACATTTTTTATGTATTGTGCGTCGTTTTAGTTCTCTTTTGAAAAAAGTAACATAGTCTAACTATCGTCTCTAGATCTGAAAGTGTTGTAGCTGTCATTTTCAGTTTTAGAAAGCAATACCATTGTTTTAGATAGTTGATTATACAGTTATTATTGCATACAATTCGAATTACTAGTTTTATAGTGTCGAAAAGCAGTTTCCATTTCAAAATTGCAAAGTGTCTCTCTTGTTTTCACTTCGTTTTGAAAAAGAAATTTGTTGAGTACAGTCACTTTAAAAGTAATTCAGTTTTGCACATAGTTTTCTTAGTGTCATTTACACACTAAGAGAGCTGAAAACCAATACATGCATGTGCATTTGCATCTTGAATGCTTGGCTTGATTTAGGACTGTGCATATTAGCGTGTGCTCTGTGCTCTCTAAAGAAAAGATGCTTGACTTTCTTCCCCTTAGTAGCTAGGATTTTCATTGCTGAAAGAAGATAAAACGTTTGTTTATCATCCTAGACTGCATTTAGGAATTATACATACATCACGTGGTGAACCTGAAAGGCAAACTGCTAAGCAAGATCAACTTAAAATAAATCTCAATGAATCTAACAACGCTTTGGAACTTAACGCAACATCTAGAGGTCTAGGCTAGAGACGTATTTCGGCATCGTAAAGCTTGGTAACTGTTTCTTTCAGTGCTGGTTGGGTGATTCCTCCACTCTGAGACGACAAGTGCTAGTATAGACTTGTGCTCCCATGTATCGTCGCGTATATATTGGGAGACCACAATAGGCTGCATCCTTTATCCTTAGGAAGCCGTGTCTGCCACCATATCAATCGTAATGCACCGAACACAGCATTCGAGAAGACTGACTGCCATACTATAAAAAACTATTCTGTAGTTTTACAATTGGTTTGGTAATCCTCTATGCCTATATCCACAGAGAAGTCCATTTTTCTCCTTTTCAGACTCCTTAAAGGAAAAGGTCCTCTGAGCGCTTGTCACTTCAAGCTCAATAAAAATTGAAGGCGACTAGAGTCATCTTTTGTTTTTTCTCGACTCTTTAAAATTGAAAAAACAAGTTGTGTCCAAGCGTCTAAAAAATTTATTTTAATCAGAATAACGTCACAAATTCCCCCGTTGATCTTCAGGTTGAGAAAATGGAGTCTACCAACCAAGGATTTCCCCATGAAGGAAATCATAGTCCCTTCCTATCTTGGGGAGATGTTGGTCCACCCCATATGGCCACTTTGTCACTTCCAGGATTGACAATTGGTTCGCCAGTCTGGCTCGTCTCTACCTCTGTCATTCAGAATACCACAATTCCCGAACAGTCGAACCAACAACTAGATGACACTAGAGTTGCCTCCCAAACTTCTACTTCATTTGATTCTCCTTCTTCTCCTTCTTCTTCGCTTGACAAAGATGATAAAGCTAAAATTCAAGTAACTAAGAAGAAGAAGAAGCACAGAGAGAAAAAGGAAAAGAAGAAAAAGGAACCAAAATCAAAAGGGGACAACCAAGTATCGTCTAGCAAAAATCCACACACCGCACAGTCAAAACCTAAATCTCCTTATGTCATTTGCAATGGAGACCACTATCACCAAGATTGTCCCTGCATCCCTTCGATCTTAAGGGACTGGTCTCCTCGTTTGCACCATCTGGTAGCATCAACCTTTGGCGATCATGTTGAATGCTCACTGTCGACCAGTGAAAGTGAAGCACATGGAAAAATAAGGAATCCTAGACTTCTTTGTAAGTTGTGTTAAGGCAATCACGCCATCCACCGTTGTCCCTTCCTTGAAGAGGCTAAAAGAGTTTTAGATAATCATCCGGTTTCACCGTTACGACTACCTCCTGGATATCAAAACTCTTGTCGAGTCCTCCACCGGTCGAAAATCCGGATGGCCCATCCTTGTTGTCAGTGGAAGCACCTATAGTTGAAAATGAACCTTTGAAATCCATACCAAACGAAATTCAAAGGGTCGATACAGTAGTTGACCCAGTATTGCCTTCAGAGTGTTCATCTTCGAATGATACCGTCACTGAAGAGAAAGAGAACGACATTGTTCAAATTCTTTTCATCAACACTGACTCCGATGAGCTTGGGGGTAGTCCTCCCATTCCTTTACCGCAGGAAGGAAGTTCATCAGAGTCCTACCCGGCTGTCTATTCGGTCCTGCCGCCAAGCAACCTAGTGGTTTCCTTCGACTAGAATCTACTAGGCAGACCCCGTTTACTAGCTAGTGTACCATTCAGAATTATTGTACAAGCTTACAAAATGGTCATGGTTGGTACCATCATTAATGAAGGGGCTTCTATGAGTATCCTTTCCTCAACTTCTTGGAAAGCGCTTGGTTCACCATCGCTTTTGCCTGAAATGAGAAATCTAACAGGCTTCGACAAAGGAACCAGTCGACCTTTAGGGATCCTTCCAAATGTACCCATTACTTTGGGAAGGAAAACTGTTCACATGAACATTATGGTAGTTCAAGGATGTTTAGATTACAATCTAATCCTTGGACGCGACTATATTTATTGCATGGGAGCCATCGTCTCCTCACTCTTTATAGTAATGTGTTTTCTGCACGAAGGCGGAATGGTCAAGCTCATAGACCAAATGTCACTTCGCAGTTCACACATCGCAAATAGTCAAATTCCATCCCTGAATGGTCTTTTCACGCAAAAAATGTCTCATCAGTCTCCAGTTCATCCACCTGATGAGCGCGAGTGGTTTAGGAAGATGTGACTGAAACCTAGGGGGCATGCACCCTGGTCTGCTTTGGCAGGAAAACCTTGGGTATAGGGTTGATTTCCGTGAAGGATATATGTCTAGTCTGGCGAACCCGTCCTCACAGGAAAATGGGAACAGACTGGAATAAGATACCTTCGTTAAGGTTATGCCGAGTGATTCCACTCCCCTTTGTCTATTTCGATAGACATCACTGAGAAAGAATTCTATTTGCTACACTTATATAACTTCCTTGGTAACATGGAAATTTTTCGCTATACTTGGGGGCATGCAAACCTTTCCGCATGCAAGTGAAGAGCGGATATTTATTTTTTAAATTTGTAGAACCTCTAACCCTTTAAACCCATAAGACTAGTCGTTTCCTAACTTGCATAAAGAAAGGATCCATGGCAAAGCTTTAGAGATGTAAGCCACTTCAAAATAGCATCTCGAATGAGACATTTTTATCATACAACTGACGAGCAATGTTGTCACAGAGTTCAAGCTCGTTAAAAAATAAACTCTCCACGAGCAGTTTTAGTGCATAGTTCAAGCTCGTTACAAAATAAACATAAGTCATGAGCAAGTGTTTCTCCCCGTGTTTAAGCTCATTAAAAAATGAATGGGTAAATAACCATTGTGAATTCCTTATCTCCATCTTTTTGAGCCTTGGTCGTGTTCTCGCCATCACCTCCACTCTGTTTTTAGCCGATCATTCACCCCCCATATTATTGTTTACCCCTTCGAGGAACATCTACGAAGAGTGATTCTACTAGCCATCCTTGTAACACTGCCATGATTGGAAAATTCCAAATCTTACCTAGAATCAGCTGCTACCCGAAACTATCACTCGTTCCTCGAAAACTAGTCTTCTTTAAGCTCTTTTCACCTGACTCATAAAATATGAAAATACTGACGATCGATTGGCCTCTCCAGCTCGTTAAAAGGCATCAGAAGTTCTATCCCTCCTCTATATTTTAATCTTTTTGGACCTGAGGGATTATTACACAAAAATATCGAGCGCTTGTCTTGCTCGGCTTGTTTAAACTATTGAAAATTCATCCCTTTTGTATTATTTTATGCTTTTTCGGACTCAAGGGATTATAAAACGAAAAAGAATCTTCGGAGTCTTCTTTTCGTTTCTTTTAGACTCTCTAAAATTGAAAGAGACCGAGTTATATTTGTCGTTAAACTTGTTAAAACTAAATAGCGACAAACTCATCCAACAGGACGATAACGAGTTTCATTGTCACTAGGCTCACTAAAATATAGCGACAGGTTCGCCTGAAGGGCGGATTATAGGACAAGCATATGTTATCCTCCTCAAGCTTGAAAAAAATAAAGAGGTACTGGTCAGAAATTACTGGGGAAAATTGGGAAGAAAACAAGAAGAAACTTTATTGGTAGCAAGTCACTCTTGAACATGACACTTTCCTTCCGCATCCATGCCAGGTTGGGTTGTTCCATTCACTGGTCTTCACCATTAGTTCATCACACCATCCATATATGGGGTTAACGCTACCAATCCATCGTCAGTGTTGCCGATATGTTCAAGAGAAGTCATTCATACAATTCACCTGAGTCTCACCCACTGCAATACATTCATGCTTCATTCCTTCATGACAGCCACCCTGAACCTCATATCGTCAGTTTGTTTTCACCTCCAAAATGATTTGCTTCGTTCCATGTCGTTGATGTGGGATTCATTAAGGCCCTCCTACGACGGGTCGCTTCTTGTCGACATCAGCTCATTATCCAAGAAGTTGACTTAGGAACAACACTTTCAGTACTTTGAAGCTTGCATGCCTCAATGGCAAGTTTCTCACTGTCGGCGACAGGTTTACATCAATGACCTTCGACCGAAAGATTTGGCGTGGTGTTCGATGCCAAGTCCCTTTTTCACACCATGTGGATTGTACTGTAGTACCTTGAGGGTCATTGTCATTATTGGTGATTCCTCTCGCGCCTGTTAACAGCTTACATCATTGGCTGGTAATCAGGCGATGTCTTTCCATGTTCGACTCCAAAACATTTTTCACATGGATCGACTTGTGCTCCAAGTGAAGATTGGCCGAGTTTGAAGACCTCAGATCTAGTTTCATCTATTCTGGTTTCGATATATTCAGGAATATAAAAACATCCAGTGTACATCATTGCCGATCATATGATCATCCAAATCAAAGGATTATGTGTCCATATCATCAGTCTGTCACACAGACAATCGTCTGTCCTATGTACACGAAAATGAATTTATAAAGCTAAGCATGCGAATGCCCGCCTCATCTAGATCATGAAAAAATGTTTTCATATAATGTATTGTATTGTATCTTATTACAGGTCACCTCCCAGCTCAGAAAAACTTCAGATCCTCATAGTAAAGCATTTCACCCGACATAAAAAATGATTAACGACCTCATGCTTTAGGGGGCAACTTTTATAGACATTTTTGGGCACTTCAACCCCAACCACAAATGTCCATAAACTAAGGGCTCTGAATTCCCTAAAAGGGTTGCTTCACTGCCTAAAGGAATAAGGTCAACTGGTTACATCATCTCCCAGAAGTTCTCCACTGAAAACTACTCATAAATGGTCAAAACTGGACCATACTGAAAGCTCCATGCAATGCATATCACCTTCCCAATGTACAGGGTGCGATGCATACTATTTTCTCCTCTGTAGGGTGCGATGGTCGGGAATGGACAAATGGCAGGGACCAAAATGGGAGGTGGAAGATCATGGAATCTTCTAGAAGCTTCCCCTCTAGCACTTGCTACTCCATTTTCGACCAGGGATGAGTAAGAGATCTTCATTCTCCAAGTGGAAGCAGGAACTATTAGAGAAATGACACTAATAAAGATCCCAAAAGATGACACACCTCTCTGTAATCATCTATATATGGATCCCTCTTCACAAGGATCCAGAGGCTCGAATTTTGTAACTTATATAGAAGTGTTGTTGGTATTTCGGTGTACATTCATAGTGTTGGGTGATTTTGCCTTGCTTGAGGTGAAAAAGGGCTTCTTAGCTGGAGGATGATGTTGGGTCAGAGCTGCTCATGGTTGTAATCCTCTTGCTACTTTTTATTTGAATAAAGTTATTCTTGTTTCCTTCCATATTCTGGTGTACTTATATGCTTGTATATGGTTAATGTACATTTGATCTTGCATTATTTATGAATTTAGATCCTTTTTTCTTGCATAGTAGTATGTTGCTGTGATTCTACAGGTCCTTTTGAAGCTAAGCAGACAAAGAGCGAGCGGGAAAACTCTATCAAGAAGGAGAGGGAATCAAGCGCAAGACTCAAGTTGGCCCTCTTGGTTCTCCTCTCATCTATTTTCATAAAAGGAATCAATAGTAGACTTTGATTGTTTGTTTCTAAGATAGCCACCCATCTTAGTGGGAATAGCAGAATTCGTTTGGACACTATTCCCGTATAACAAAAAGTCACGGTGACAATTTTTTGTGTAACAGATTTCCCTCTAAAGTGCGAAGTCTGTAGTAGATGAGGATGGTTTTTGATCATCTAAGAAGAGTGAAGGAATTTATCATTTCAATGATTTTCCTTTGGATACCCCGGTCAAACCTGTAAAAACATTCAATGAAAAATATATATATGTAAACATATCATCGCTGAGGTAGGAATTCCCATACTCAGATCAAAACTGACTAAGGACTATCTAAAACTTCTCTGATACAGGAATGATTTTGTATTACATCACAAGTAGGAACATATGGACACAGTATGGGTGCAACCATCTATTTATGAATAGTGCACTATATAATGATAACAAAATTCCTCGCAGCCTGGATGGTGGAAACTAGATCCAGGGTCTTCATTTCTACTTCCCGAACTAGTACAATTCTACCCATGTGAATGAATGTGTTGAAGTCGAACATGGGAGAAACCACTTGATTACCAGTCAATGATGTAAACTGTTAACAAGTGTGAGAGGAACCACTAGTAATGTGAATGGCCCTCAAAGTACTCAGTACAATCCATGAAATGTGAATGAATGAGTCGATGTCGAACATGTCACGGAATCCGTTGATCGAAGGTCAATGATGCAACCTGTCGTTAAAGGCGAGAAACCTTCCATTGAGGCATGTAGATTCCAAGGTACTGACGATTTCTAGATCATCTTTCTAGATAATGAGTTGTAGTCAATAGAAAGCGATCCGTCATAGGCTAGACCATAACACGAAATCATAGGTCAAGTTTGAAGAAATATGTTTAACAAGAACTAACTCAAGGGTGGTCAATGATGGATGACAAATATTTTGCAGGTGAATGGTTTATTTGCACAGACCTCTTGAACACGTAACGAAACAACAGATGGCTTGGTGATAGTTGACCCAAAGTTAATACCCGGAAACCAGGTGAAGACTTTCAAAGTGGCTTGATTAACTATTAGGTAAAGGATTTCTCAACCCAGGTGGATAAAAGTGTCATGTTCAAGAGTGATGGAAAGTTTTTCAAACACAGAGTACAACAAACAGGTTCATTTTTCTCTTTTCCCCCACCATTTCTGGCAAGTACCTCTTTATTTTTGACAACCTTAAGGAGGATAACATTTGCTTGGTTATAAGCTCATCCTTCGGATGAGTCCAACTTAGTTTAAATTTGAACCCTAAGAAGGAGTGGTCCGTTCCTGTTTGTAATTGAACAGGTCCTTTACTGTGAAATTTTAACGAGTCCAGTATAGGAGAAACTCGGTGTTTTCCAATTTTAGGGAGTCAAAAGAAAAACTTAAGAAAACTCCACGGTTGTCCTTTTTCGTAAATTTATGTCTCTCAAGCCCGAAAAAGTATAAAATAATACTTGAGAGAACCACTTGATCATTACGACCAAGGAGTAATTTTCATGATTAGTGCCTTCAATCTGAAAAAGTAAAAAAGCAATTGAAAACACGTCATTTTATTACCAACATCAAACTTTAAATGACAAAAGTCCAGCAATCTTTTCACATTTGTACGGTCGGAAAAGAGATATAAAGGACCGTCTTTGTAATTATGTTTTAACGAGTCTACAAAGAAACACTCGGCAATCTTTTCATGTTTTACAAGTCATAAAAGAGCTTAAAGAGGATTCCTATGTGTTTTTTGTTGAAAATGATCAATTTCACCTGAATCCCCAATATTCTACACAAAAACTGCAAACATTACTCATATCTGTTTAATAATAATAAAAATGCACCAAAAATGACATTTTCAAAGTAAAAAATAAATAGATTTTAATTTATTTATTCAAAAAATCTTATAAAAAGGGCTTTTACAAGTTCATTTTTACCGTTTACCTTT